>KV724974.1:11969-36357 GCA_000500205.2 Phytophthora lateralis | reverse complement strand
TAGTCTGCGCCTGGTGACCTGTAAAAGCGCTCGCGCGCCGTCGTCCATCCTTTGGTGGAGGGCACAGGGTTTAGCACGGAGACCGCCCCGCTCAGGCGAGTCTCTGGAGAGTTTGGAGCTTGGTACTTGTTGGGACAACACTCAACTGGACCCCGGCTGGGCGAACCGCTAAGGGATCCGACAGGAACCCTGCGCAAGCTCGACATTGCCGACCTGACTCGGCGAATTGTTGTGCTGTTGCGTGGAAGCCGAACTAACGACGTTTTCTGTGAATTGCAATACCACACTATGTCTACACCTCCCGTAAATCGGTGGGCGCCATTGCGTCCTGGTAACCCCTTGGGATGCCGAGCATTCTGGTAGAGGTGGGATCATGACTCACCAATACTCTGTCAGAAGCTGGGTGCCGGTTAGCCTCGGTGGCTTTACGGCACCAATTGTCCAGGGTGCATGTGTTCATGGAACGGCACACCCAAGTGGACGGCGTACGTATCGACGACCACGTACACCTCGAGGCTGCTCGGGTATTCGAACCTGATAGCCAGGTCCATGCAGACCATTGTATATTTGCTCACACACATAATATTGGTAATCTCTCCGGTCGCGTACGAAATGATTCGACGCCCTGGGTATGGAAACTGCCTCGGGATATTCACATCCCCGTACACTTACGTGTACTACCAACAACCCAGCGTTGCCCTTCGCCGATTCGAGACGAAACGTCTATCGTAGGCTAAGCCTCCGCGGTGTGCGCCGCCCGCACACCCTTCACGAAGACTCAGCTCTTCCCCCTCCGGGGAAAGCCGGAGTTCCCTCGACCACCCGATCGCTGCTTGCGCCAGCGACCGTTAGGCCCTCGAGGTTTCCGGGATGGGTTCGTCCCCACCTCAGTCGATAGACATACACGTTGGTAGTGTCCTAGTCCGTCACATTTATAGCAGCGGACCAAGCCCAGCTCTGCAGAGCTCAAGTCCATAGGCTCTGGCGCGTTGTTCGCAACGACAACTTGCGCAGCAACCGAAGTATCAGCCTGCTTATGGCTGTACTCCTCCTGGAGGGCGAGCTGAATCGCCTCCTCCATAGTGGATGCATGCATGAGGAATAACTGCGGGCATGCGGGACCAACATTCAGGCCCCATCGTCTTGACGTCTTCGGGCAGAGGGCCCCCCACCAACGATGACACCAACGTGCGCCTCTCTTGTCCGTACTCGTACAGATCGCGCTCCCCTTGCTTGCAGGCGAGGAATCGTGAACGCTGGCGGAACGCATCGTTCGCTGGGAGAAAAGAAGCGCGAAGCCGCTCGCACAACTGTGTCCACGATGCAAAGCATCCAGGAGATGTCGTCTCCAGCGTGTACGCCCAATTCTTGGCACGACCGCCTAGATTGGACAACGCGACGCGAAGTCCCTGATCCGAGATGAGACCCGCCCTTATGGTGATCTCAACTTCTCGGACCCAGAAGTGAAGGTTTTCACCTTCCTTCCCTTCGAACGCAGGTGCAGCCAGCCGCAAAGGCTTCAGCTGGACCGGCTTCGGCTCGGCCACAGAGGCCTGCAGGTTTCCCTGCACGTGTGTGATGAGCTTACAGTCATACGTGTCAAACGCATTCGCGCGCTCGACTTGCTCGGCTGGCGTCACCGACGCCAAGCCTCGGAGGACATCCCTTCCAAATATGTCTCCCATCTTTCGAACGGACTCGAACTGCGAGGCGCTCAAGTGAGGAAACGCACTTCGTTCCATAGTGGATCAGTCTTTGAGACCACAGAGGATTCAGGTGGTTCAATCTACCCGCGTTGGCAAGTGCTACCAAATGTGACGGGGCACACAGCACCTTGCACAGATGAAGTGCTAGAGAGCGGAAGCTCTCGGTGAACAACTAGTTCACGGTTCCCGGCCTAAGGGAACAGACTACGAGTTAGACGGTAGGTTAAAGACTCAATATATTTTGTAGGTGAGCCAAGCTTGAATCATACAAACTCTAAGTCAACTATAGTAAAAGCTATAGAAGCGTCCAATGGTTGGCTCACAGCCAACCGGTACCACGTACCATTGACACTAAAGAGGGACATCCCGTCACTCTTTATGTTACATGGGTACACGCCGATGTACATGTACCCCGTTACACATGTATTGGAGTTGCAAATTGCATTTTTGGCGTAGAGACCAATAAAAAAAAATCCTATTACTATGCACGAGTAGAACCCGCTTTCCATTAAATGCAATAGACCCACCTGCGCATTTTTGATCAACCTTTGCTCAAGGTCGACGTGTTGTTGAAACGCGGCAACCTTTTTTGCTTCAGGTTTTGCCTCTCGGCTCACTAACTGCCAGCTTTTCAATTCCTTGTCGCGTCAGCTCATTCTCTCGATAAAATATTTTCTTCCAGAATCGGCCCTGCTTTGAACGTATCTCTCTCTGCCTTTGGCCTCGTTCTTCTGCCTCAAATAGCGATATAGCTGTTCATGCCAATCGATTGTCAAGGTATCTTGCTTAGCGATGTAATCTTTGCAATCCTTCACTTCTCATTCCTGGCGCTCGCAACCTCGCTCTGCGCTAGATCTTCTTTCTCACTTTGGTTCTTAAGTCGAGAAATTTCGTCGCACAAATGCTCGTCCGCGGAAATGATGCTTTTCCGTCTCGATCTCAATTTCATCGAACTAGTCATCACGCTGTGACTTTCCGAGTTTGCTCTCCATTCCTGAAGGCTTCGTGTCACTTGATCGTGTGGTAGGTCTGCTTGCCGTAGTGTAGGAAGGATCGCGTTCGTCAATTGCGCTCGCTTGGCTATGATCTCCCGGTTCACCATCTCCACCTCCTTCGACACAGCCGACTGCTGCACGACGTCCGAGCGGATCTGCTCTTTCAGTTCTCCCACCTCCATCTCCAACTTATAGCGTGTTTTCATACAGCTCCTCACGACATTCCCCGTCCTCCACCAACTGCGCAGGATCTTGGCCTTTACTACATGTACGATGGTCTCTTTCAATCCTATTGATCTCAGTCCGAATTTCGGGCTGAGATTTCGGACTCCGAACGTCTCGTGAACATCCGCCCCCTCACCTTGTCTCTGTCGATCCAACACTTCGACATTCTGCAATTCCTCTTCGTGCATCGTATACTCCTTTGATTAATTGCTGGCACTCTTCCTTCTTCTCAAGCTCAGACAATCTCTCTCCAAGATCCCATTCCCTGAGCCTCATAGATTTTGGTCCCTGCGACCTTCATGAGCAGCTCCAGTCACTCGCACATGGCGGGGGCTCTCATGTTGCTCTGCCGCACAATATATAGGGATTGGACCGAGAGAATCCCGCACTCGCCAGCAGATATATCCCATCACTTTGGTGAGACGCTCGCGGTTGAGGACGAACTCGTCCTTCTAGTCGCTGATGGTGCGGTGCAGTGCAACTTCCACGATATCAAAGGGGCAAGCCATCCGCCCCTGCTGTCGAAGATGATCTCCATGTGATTGTACATGTACGTCTGATACCCGCATCGCCATTGTTATCATGCCATCGCGTAGGGTGAACATATTTTTGAGTACGATTGCCCCATTCCTTCAACTCAACTTGGATTCGAGGCGAAGGCAGCAAAAATAGTGGCAGGAACGATGACCCAGACATCCATAGTTGCGTGGGTAAGAGCAAGTATTTGCGAGACACTCGCCAGCCTTGCGCTACGTGCTCAGGTGATGCAGCGACGCTGCAACTTGGTGATTTGATGTCGACTCAATCCAACTGAGGCTGTCGCGTTCGCTGGACCACAAAGCCATTTCCACCTGAGTTCTCTCGCATGGTCTTGACATTGGAGTCGCTTCGATCGTCTTGACAACATTGTCAAAGGCTTGAACTTCGACGTTAAGCATCGGCTCACGGGTGTAATGAAGGTGTCGGCCCTCTCTCAGCACCGTGCTTCACGGCGAAACCAATCCAACCGCCGCCAGCTCGAAAAAACGGATAAAAACCTTCGCTAGGACCCAGATCGCCATCGCCACCTTCCGCAGGAAACGATTGCCACGATACGATGTACATCGGCCGATGCACATGCTCAAGTGCTCGTCTCGGCTGATCGCAGCTGACGTACTTGGTCAAAAAGCGCGGTTCAGGTTGAAGCAGATAAATTACCGAGTAAGAAAAGGACTTCCAGAAAAACTGGAGGCTGTAATGGCTTTGAAGGCCGTTGCGACCAGATTTGTTGCGACAGAGTTCTAGTCTAGGGTTAGATAGTTCAAGCAGCCAATGAGAGTCAAAATAAATTGCGTCATATGGTCTTGCGCTTCAGTTTGCGTCACGTTTGCGTAACTCCAACTTGTAGTGCTGACTCGTCCTCGTCGCAGGACCTCGTTCGCCTCCACCTCGCCAACGTACGCTGCCGAGCGTGAAACGCACGCTCGGCGCGGGGGTGCATACCGCAGAACGCAAAGTTGGCTCAGTCCTGAGGGAAGCCCAATTGGAATTGACTCTGTGAACCCAAATACGGAGTTTTGAATGGACAGACCACCAGAATGGAAGGGAATTGCGATAGAACGTTAAACGCCGGGGTCACGTGCGGCTGAGATTGAGCGGTATACAAACACCTAGTCCGGAAGGATGACGTGTTCCCATGACCTCTACTGGATATAGTCTAGGGAGGGGCGACGTCTGCTGTGAGCGTCATTTATCGGTAATTTACATGTGAGAGCCCTCAAAGGGGGATTGATCTGGACCACCCGGAGTTGCCATTTCGGGATCTCCTCTCCAGCGGAACGGACGCCGAACGCCCACTCGCCTCTGCACTATGTACGCCGTCTCCTCGACCGCGCGCGCCGCCGTGAGGCAGCAGCTGCGCTCCAGCGCCATAAAGGTGAGTCACCGGACCCTCACGTTGCCTAGGAGAGAGACGGGCCCCCTGATCATGTTAAACAAATCTTTTAGACGCTGACAGTTGGTGGTGCGTGTCATGCTCTTCTTTCGTCCTCCCAGGCCAGCATGTCGTCTAGCTGCGGCGTGCCTGTGCCCCTGTCGGTGCTTGACCCCAAGGGGAGCCCCACGATCGACCAGACCTACGAGAAGATGGAGAAGAACCTCTTCACGGTGCGAAAGACCAACGGCAACAAGCCCCTGACGCTCGCCGAGAAGATCATCTACGGCCACCTGGACGACGCCACCACCAAGGCCAAGCGCGGCGAGACGTACCTCAAGCTGCGCCCGGACCGCGTGGCCATGCAGGACGCCACGGCCCAGATGGCCGTGCTGCAGTTCATCTCGTCGGGTCTGCCCAAGACGGCCGTGCCCACGACCATCCACTGTGACCACTTGATCACGGCCGAGAAGGGCTCGGACACGGACCTGAACAACGCCAAGATCATCAACAAGGAGGTCTACGACTTCCTGTCGTCGGCCGGCGCCAAGTTCGGCATGGGCTTCTGGAAGCCCGGCAGCGGTATCATTCACCAGATCGTGCTGGAGAACTACGCCTTCCCCGGCGGTCTCATGATCGGCACGGACTCGCACACACCCAACGCCGGTGGCCTGGGCATGTGCGCCGTCGGTGTGGGCGGTGCCGACGCCGTCGATGTGATGGCTGGCATGGCCTGGGAGCTCAAGGCCCCCAAGGTTATTGGTGTGAACCTGATGGGCAAGCTCTCGGGCTGGACGTCGCCCAAGGATGTGATCCTCAAGGTGGCTGACATCCTGACGGTCAAGGGCGGAACTGGTGCCATTGTGGAGTACTTCGGCCCCGGTGTGGAGTCCATCTCGTGCACGGGCATGGGTACGATCTGTAACATGGGTGCCGAAATCGGCGCCACATGCTCCACGTTCCCCTACACGGAGCGCATGGGCGACTACCTGCGTTCTACCAAGCGTAGCGGCATTGCCTCGGCTGCTGAGTCGTTCCAGGCGAACCTGTGCGCTGATGAAGGTGCTCAGTACGACCAGATCATCAACATCAACCTGGACGAGCTGAAGCCGATGCTGAACGGTCCGTTCACGCCCGACCTTGGCCACGTTGCTGGTGCTGACATGAAGGAGGCTAGCGAGAAGAACGGATGGCCCACGGAGCTGAGCGCTGGTCTGATCGGTTCGTGCACGAACTCCAGTTACGAGGACATGACTCGCTGCGCCGACCTAGCCAAGCAGGCTAAGGACGCTGGCCTCAAGTTCCAGGTGCCGTACTACGTGACGCCCGGTTCGGAGCAGGTGCGTGCCACCATCGCCCGCGATGGCATCCTGGACACGTTCGTCGAGTCCGGTGCTACTGTCCTCGCCAATGCGTGCGGCCCGTGCATTGGTCAGTGGAACCGTACAGACATGCCCATGGGACAGAAGAACTCGATTTTCACGTCGTACAACCGTAACTTCGCCAAGCGTGCTGATGGCAACCCGGCCACGCACAGCTTCGTGACGTCCCCGGAGATGGTGACCGTGAGCGCGATTGCTGGTATTACCACGTTTGACCCCGCTAAGGACACGATCAAAACCCCGGATGGAAAGGACTTCAAGTTCACCGCCCCGTTCGGCAAGGAGCTGCCGCCGCGTGGCTTCGACCCCGGTGAGGAGACGTTCCAGGCCCCGCCTACCAGCGGCGAAGGTCTGATGGTGAACGTTGACCCCGAGAGCGAGCGTCTGGCTCTGCTGTCTGCTTTCGATGAGTGGAGCGGCGAGGATCTAACGGACATGCCGGTGCTGATTAAGGCTAAGGGCAAGTGCACCACCGATCACATCAGTATGGCCGGCCCGTGGCTGAAGTACCGTGGCCACCTCGACAACATCTCGAACAACCTGCTGATTGGTGCTGAGAACTCCGAGACGGGCGAGACGAACAGCGTGAAGAACCAGTTCACTGGCAAGTTTGACAAGGTGCCCGCTGTTGCCCGCCAGTACAAGGCTGATGGTGTTAGCTGGGTGGTGATCGGTGACGAGAACTACGGTGAGGGCAGCTCGCGCGAGCACGCCGCTCTGGAGCCGCGTCACCTTGGTGGCCGTGCTGTGATCGTGAAGTCGTTCGCGCGTATTCACGAGACCAACCTGAAGAAGCAGGGTATGCTGCCCCTGACGTTCGCGAACCCGGCGGACTACGACAAGATCACGGGCAACGACAAGGTGGCCATCGTGGGACTGAAGACCTTCAGTCCCGGCAAGCCGCTTACGCTGCGTGTGACCCCTGCATCCGGCGAGGCTGCGTTCGACATCACGGTGAACCACACGTTCAACGAGGAGCAGATTGCTTGGTTCAAGAACGGCAGCGCGCTGAACCTGATGAAGAAGAACAACGCCTAAGCAACTCGCACTTGACTGAGCTCACAGGAGAAACCGAATTGAAGGGATACAGATGCCTCGCAGTAGTGTGGAGTATTGCTCTTTTTTATAATAACACTTAGTCATACGCAACTTCTCTCGATCACTGGCTGCTCATCAGTACGACCGCCGCGCCGTTTTGAGGATGAAGAGCTGCGCGATGGTGTCCACCGTGCACAGCGAGCTTGGCAAGTGGGCCAGTAACACCACATACCTGTCAGAATGCGGAGAACCCCCGGTCACAACTTGACATCTTACATGCAAAGTAAATGCTCGTACCAGAGATATCGGGGCGGGTCCAGGTCGTGCAGGATCATTTGGCAGACCAGCACTCCTCCCAGGAAATGACAGAAGATATGCACGGCGTTCTTCTGCAGGCGAAGACGTTCATGAGAAATCGTGCAGCGAAAAGCGAGCCTGCAAGCATGTAAAATGTCTACCGTCGGCGAGAAGACGTCGAGGCCCGCGAAGAGGCTCCCGATTGCCAAGGCAAAGGACAGATACGCGGCGACGTTGGCGGTCTTGCCACAACAACCACGTCAATAAACCACAGCAATAGTCAGCCAAAAGCAGACCGCCCACCTCCATCCCGACCAAGCACGTGGCTACAAAGTGGCCGCTGGTGAGCAGAAAGCGAGCGCGAAGCACCGCCATGGAATTGAAGCAACTTGAAGTGAACTGCGATCGCAACTTAGTTCTTCAACTAAGTGCGATTTGACTGGCGGTACCACATTCTTCCTCTCCCGACCTGATCCCGAGCGGCTCCGTTAGTTGATCGACCATGGCGGGCGGCGGACCGACCATCGGTAGCTACTCGCCCCTCACGGGCTTCGTCTTCATCTTCAACCTCATCGTTGGGGCCGGCGCGCTCACGATCCCGCACGCTTTCGCCAATGTAAACTGCACGAACAAACTGGCATCAGCATGTTGTTTAACACTGGTTTTGCTGCAGGTTGGCCTTATCTACGGGTCCATCGCCTTGTCTGTCCTGGCCTCGGTCAGCTATGTGACGTCCACCTTCATGCTCGAGGCCATCGCGGGTGTTAACGCACTCAAGCGGCGCGCACGGGAGCTCGGGGTGGATGCCAGCAGTGGGGACGAGAAGCGGTCAGTCGAAGAGCTCAGCGACAGCGACGATGGCGACGCACACTCGGAGTTTGTGCCGCTAATGGTCGCCAACGAAGTACTATTGCGTGTTTTGGCTTTCGGGGTCAGCAGATCTCATGTGTGGACGGCTTCGTCACGGACGTTCGGTTTGCGTATTGCGGTTTGTAGAAGCAAGATGCGCTGGAGCGGAAGTTGCGGACCAAGACCAGCGAGCTGAGATTTCACTTTGATCTGTCGAAGAAGGTGCTGGAATAATGCGGTGAAGAGGTGGTGTATCGTGGCGGCTGATCATTGTGCGGTGCATTTGTAGATGGAGCTGGCTGAAATGGCTGAGCTCCTGTTCAACAACCGCGGCATCGTTGCATTTTATGTATGCATTACTGTGTATCTCTATGGCGACTTGGCTATCTATGCCGTCGGTTAGTGGGTCTTTGCTGAAAGAACATTTCCCCCCTCTTGCAGCTCTAACGTTGGTAATTGGTTTGTCTGCTGTGCCTGTTGTTGCTGCAGCCGTCCCAAAATCTCTGCGTGAGATTATTTGCCCACGTCCATCTGCGGATGCTGTCGTGTGGGAGTGCTCGGACAAGTTTAACAGCTCAGACTTGTACCGCCTCTTTGTTGTGCTCTTCGGTCTGCTCCTCGGGCCGTTCACGTTCGGTCATGTGCACAAGACGCGCACACTGCAGCTTGTTTCAACTGTCATCCGCCACGCGTCGTTCGGGCTTATGATTGTGCTGGCCATCATCGGGATTGCGCGAGGTCACGGCCGCAGCGTGGCTGACGTTGTCAGCTACGAAAAGCCGGCCAACGTTGCCACCTTTTTTGGCGTATGCATCTATTCATTCATGTGCCACCACAGGTACGTACGCTGCGCTACAAGAAACAATGCTGTGAGGGATGCTAACAACAATTTGACCCTGACTGGGTCTAATTCCTCTGGTGCAGTATTCCGGGCCTCGTTGCACCAATCACGGACAAATCGAAAGTGGGTTTGGTCTTGGCGTCGTCTTTCATGGTACGTCCTCTGCCGACCGCGTCCTTTTCTCTCATCTTAAGTTTTTAGTCGTTGTTCACGCTCTGTTGTCCTCGTAGGCGGTCCTGAGCGTTTATTTCGTGCTCTGCTCCTCGGCGACCTTCCGTTTCCAACCAGAGGACGTCGAGGTTGGTCACAGTCGTAATGTTGTTACTGGTAAGCGCTGACTTTGTCGTTGTGTTATTTAGGATGTGTACACACTCAACTTCAAGAACTACCCGGTGCAAGCGTTTGGGTACTTTCTGAGCTTGTTCCCGGTGTTCACGCTGAGGTGGGTGCTAGTTTGTTCTATCCACGTCGCTCGCACGCTTCTGAAAATGCTATGCTAACGATATGTACAATGCTTGGTCGTGCGCAGTGCAAGTTTCCCACTCATCTGCATCACGCTCCGTGAGAATATCCGTCACCTCGCGTCGCGCATGAGTGAGTCGGAAGCGACGACCGACACCACCCCATCCAGAGGCCTGTACGGCTTCTTGGAGACCAACATGTACGCGCTGGTGGCGTTTCTGCCGCCGCTCGTGGTAGCATTCTTCACGGAGGATGTGTCGATGCTGGTGGGGTTCACGGGCGCGTACGCAGGCTTGGGCATTCAGGTACGACTCGACTTCGTAGCTTTGCGTGTTTTCTCAGGGGCACGCACTTACAACTGTGCGACGTGCCTGCATGCTTTGGCGTTGTACATGTAGTGGATCGTCCCTACGTTCCTCGTGTTCTGCCTGCGCCGTCGGTTGGCGGTGGAGTGGAAGTGGATGCACCCGATGGAGGTGGCCGTCACGCGCCCAGGCACTCCAGCGGCGCGCGGCAACAAGAACCGCTTTGCGAGTCCGTTCGCGCACCAGGCGTGGCTGTACCTGGTGCTGGGCTTCTCGCTGATGTCGGTCGTCTTGATCACCATCACCCACGGAATGCACTGAGCTGCCGACAGCGAGGGGGGATGCGGACACCAGTGACACATTTCGATGTGGAGGGATCGCCGACTCTAGCGACCTCAAAGGCAACGCGAACTTGAAGTTACCGTCTTGTCGTGCTTTTGCACCATGAGTTTTGGTGAAGACGTCGACGTCTCCGATGGCAGGAGGTCAATATAAACACTGCCGCTATTATAGTTGTCGTGACTTTGCCTATTATTTGTGCAGGCTGCTTGGGCTTCGCAAGCCCGGATGGCAGCACCTCCATCGGCTGTCCAGTTTCCTCTCCAGTCAGCAATTTGACAATTGGCTGAAAAGGTAACTTTCCAACCAATCGTCAAGCCGCATCTCCGACTAAGTCCGACGTGGCGTGCCAGAGAAGAAGCCGGCAGCACTTCCCAAAGCGACTCGCAGTCAGATCGGCTTGACGACGGCTCAAGCCATCGCATTCAGCCTGTGCCTGCGCCTACGCCACGCCGCCTCGTCGTGCAGTTTGGCGACCCACACAGAGAAAAAAGCTCTCGACCTTCGTCCAGCAGCAGAGGACCCCCCCTAGTGACTGAGTGGCTAGCTAGTTATTTGTCTATCAAGCTCCCATGGCGGCGTTTAAAGGTCCGTTTTAGGAGCTCTCGCCATCGGCTGGATGCTCTGAGATGGCTAACCAGTCGCTTGTGATCGTTGGCTGCAGCTCCTCCACTCTCGGCCTTCTTCCGCAAGGAGGAGGACCATCTCGTGACGCAGGGACTCTCGGACGTGCACGGCGTGGCCATGTTCCACTCGCTCTACGACGTAGGGGACCTCATCGGCCGAGGTGCCTTCTCGCTCGTGTATCTGTGCCGGAGGAAGGAAACGCAGCAGATCTTTGCCGTCAAGGTCATCAACAAGGCGCTGTGCGTCAAGAAGAAGACACTGCGGGACGAGATCACGGTCCTGCTGCGGGTCAAGCACGCCAACATTATCAGCCTCGAGGAGGTCTACGAGAGCGACCAGGAGCTGCTCTTGGTCATGGAAAGGTGCGCTGGCGATAATACCACTCTACCCGCTATGAGAACTGACTCGACTCTTTTTCTTGTTTGCAGAGTAACTGGCGGCGAGCTATTCGACCGCATTGTGCGTGTAGGCGTGTACTCGGAGCGGCAGGCGGCAGAGATCGTCACCAACGTGCTGCAGGCGATTCATTACCTGCACTCGTGTCACATTTTGCATCGCGATATCAAGCCAGAGAACATTCTTCTCGCCAGCGGTGACAGCGGCGACGTCAAGCTTAGTGACTTCGGCATTGCCAAGATCTTGGAGGACGAAGATGATGGCGCACGCTCTCGTGGCCGCGCATACACAAGCTGCGGAACAGATTACTATGTTGGTGAGTGGCAAGAAGACAAGTTGAGGGTCGTTGCTTTGACAGGTTCCTGACATTACATGTGTGTTTCTTTGCGATCAGCGCCCGAGGTACTAAATGGAGAAGGCTACGACAGCAAGGTGGATCTGTGGAGTTTGGGCGTTGTCTTGTACATCATGTAAGTGGATATCTTGAGCGACGGGTGTTTTTTCAGTTCAAATACTCAAAAAGTTGACGTTTTCCTGTTTGCGCTCAAATTTTCAGGTTGTGCGGGTTTCCTCCATTCTCTGAAGACGAGAACGGCCTAGAGTCTGTGTATCTCAAAATCCGTTCCGGTGCACTGGACTTCCCTCACCCTTACTGGACAAATGTATCGGACGGAGGTTAGTACAATTGTCTGCTGAATCTGATCGTGTGAACGGATATCTGACTCTCCACGTGTGTATATGAGCAGCCAAGGATCTGATCCGCAACCTGCTTAATGTTTCAGCGCAGGATCGCTTCAGCGCAGCTCAGGCGCTGAACCACCCCTGGATAAAGGGCGAGTACAGCGAGCAGCCGCTTTCGTCTGCGATCATGGAGATGAAGCGCTTCAACCAAAAGCGCCGTTTCAACTAGCTTGGTGCTCCTGGCCTCCAGTGACGGCTACCAGCAAGACAAATACGAAGACAGAAGCAAAGAGAGCGGCAGCCAGCCAACGAGCAGCGGTTGCTGGGGACGCAAACATAGACGTATTTCATGGTGGCCCTGCCCTCTCCGCCCCACGCATCTCCCGTATATACATAGAAATGATATGCCTTGACTCGAATACATGTTTTTAAATAAGCGGCCTAGCTTTCTTCTCGTCGCGATGAGCTTGTCTCCTTGGTGTGTCCTCCATACCACCAGTTGGTAATTGAGGTCGTCAGATCCTTGAACTGAGCACTTCCACGAATGTAGCGCACGCCATCAATGATCAGACTTTAAACAGCAACCAAAATCATTAGCCAAGCCCAAGCAAGATCTTCGGTTGAATAAATGCAAGCAAACCTCGAGTCTTTGGTAGCGAGAAACGCATTCGCGATATGATCCGGGATATCATGAGCATTAGCAAAAACGCCCTCATTCTTCACACGGGATGCAAATACCGCCAGTTGACTAGACAAGCACAAAACACAATTAGCTTCACGGACACAAACCCAAGTCGTGAGCTATCTAGCAATGCGTACCTGATCCGCGCTGCAGCCGAAACAATGTGCGTTCCGGTAGCGACAGCCTTTGAAAACGTGACACTCCCCTCCAGGCAGTAAATACACCCCTTAACATTTTTCCAGACGCGGAAGAGTGGCGAACCCAGCAGCATGAGCTCCAAGCCGTCCATTTCGTGTAGCTTTCCGCCTCGGTAACGATTAAACAAATCTCTCGCTTCTTGGGACTCAGAAGCGACGAACGGCAACAGCGGCACCGATATAACTCCGTTGAAAACGACCAAAAGGCCGAAAACCACGAACGATGGGCATCGCTTAGCAAGTAATGCTATCATGCCGAACGACTTCGGAGGTGGAACAGCCTCGAGGCTCTTCTTCAAATAAGCGACAAGCAGTTGCAGGTCGTCGGTGATTTCCATATTAATTAATTGCTCTCGCAAATGCCGCAACTCGGGGTTGAACGTCCGCACTGCAGCTTTCTCCATGGAATCGATACACTCAGACAGCATCTTTGACAGCATCTCCAGAGAAAAGTCCGTAGGCTGCTGCCAGTACTCCACGATCCAATTACCCAGACCCAAGAAGAACCACGCATCTAGGTCAACATCGGCCTGGATATCGTTCGCAACTTCGCTATAAAGCCTCTTGAATGCGCGTCGGCAGACTTCTTGTAGTTCAGAAGATGAAACAGAGCCTAGTACAATTCCGGCAGCATCGATAAATGCCGGTCCGAACAATCGTATTGTGTCACCTAGTTCCCCACGACAGCCCACCCAGTAGACGATACTAGAAAAATAAGCAGCAAACTTTAATCGCCTCCCTTCGCCCCATAACTTAGCCTGCGGTCCAGCATCAGCTCGCAGGGAGTTCGCAACAAGCGCTGCAGTCACTCCAACCACGATCCCTGCCAAACGCACATCTTGCTGCAAGAACAGCATAAACTTCAGTTGTCCAACGACCTTCATGAACACTGGGATCACGAAAATAATCCGTGGAGCCCACGTAAAAGCTCCCAACTTGTCCGTGGATATCTGCACCCAATCCTGCGCGTGACGCAGCACACGCTCCTTCAGCTGCGAGCGATAGAAGCATATCAGCAGCATAGAAATCACCATAACCTTTTGTCGATGCATGGCTGCTTGAGCTAGCAATCCGAAAAAGAAGAGCCCAATCCCAAAAGTTACGCGCCGCAAATTCAACAGCTCGTTGAAAATATACAGGACTAATAGCCTCGCGAGCTTCAGCACGTCCAGGTGCTCCAGCACGCGTTCCATTTTTGCTTGGAAAACGGTGGCCTGTGTCTCCCTTCCGCCTTGTATCGTAGTTTTCTCGCTTTCATCCATCAGTACTGCATTGAGACCAGAAGCAGCATATGTTTGTGCACGCTGAACGATCTGCGTCGAACGGTGCGAGACGTCTTCTTCTGCAGGTTGCGTCTCACTTAGATTGCCAACATAGCCTTCTCCTCTAACAACCTCACTCAAGTGTTCTTCAGTCTCTATCACTGTTTCATCCTCTTCTTCACTTTCTTCAAGTAAAGCATTCAGAACTGCCACTCGAGCTTCTTTCAGCCCCTTCTGAAGCCTCCCGTTGTCTGGGTGCAGCTCCAGTCCTGTAACACCAGCGTCAAAAAACTACATAAAAACACTCGATAAATGTGATACAATGCTACAAACCTTTCTTGTACCAAGTCACGGCGTCGTCATGTCTGCGCAATCGAGAAAGCGCCTCAGTCAACAGTAGATACCCCTGAACCTGCGTGTTATCAAGATCTAGGCACGCATGGGCTGCATCTACGGCTTCTGTTAGACTAGACGCCGTGCCTCCATGCAGCAACTGCTGGCAGCGGCACTGGTGGTCCGCCAATGCACTGGCAAGGTCGCTCATCAGAGATTTTTCTTGAGGAATCAAATAGTAAACTTCAGTATCATTTTTTTCTCTTGTCCTGATTGGTCTGGCACCTCTTCCAATACTACGGAAACTTCACACACATATACCTATAGTGCAGGGCACATGCCGTACCACCCTTCAAAAATGATGTGTCGATTTCGGTAACCGGTACCAATACTGAAAGTTAGTCAAGAGTCGCGATGAAGAGTCGTTTATTCTTAGCATCTATTGTGTCTTTCTGCCAAAATGCCCTCCGTTTTAAGGCCCTACGTAGGAGCACAAGTCCTCCTAAACCTTAGCCCCAAGGATAGTAATCCCATGATGAGCAGAGAAGACAGAGTATTGTGGGCGTTTTTCCTCAGACGGAACGGCATTGCTGCAGTCACTGCAACACGGATATAAGTGTACTTGCTTAGTATTTACATTCGCTAACAAATTGTTGTTTCGTTCGATTCGCTTCCGTGTGGTTAATGCACATGGTAAAAGGAAAAACTTACATGTATGCTAAGGTCGTACTCATACGTAGGAGAAATAGCCGTCGAAAAGTGGCCATTCGGACTTTAATCATGAAAAGGATACTCCTGAGGGCAAAATCTGAGCTCTTACGCAGGGCTTGACTGGTAGCAGGCAGATTTCATAATTCGTTGTTAGTTCAGCAGTAAATTCTACGTATAACCCTACCCATCCTTCTTAGGACCTACCTTTTGATGTCAGATTGGCCATTTTTCCTGAAAGGCACAATATTAATAGTCTGCCTTCTCATTCTCGAGGTCGTTATCTGAATCAACCTCGCCGATGCTTGCATCAATAGCACAACGTCTGGCGAGGTCCTCAATAAAATCAGCAGCAGCCGCGTCGGCGTCACTAACGATGCTTTGAACTCCTGGATGTCGTACTCAGTAGCGGCATTCATAGCTTCTAGAGGCAGCATCTTTCTTTACGGAGGTCGTTGACCCACTTTACAAGCTCACCTTCCGCTTCTCTAGGCAGCTTTGTACATATTCCCTTCGGACGTGCCATCTTCTTCCCGCTACATTTCTTCACGAAGCACTGAGCTTTGAGTTTGCTCTTCTCATGTAGCCATCTTGAGACGAGCTTTCTTCGAGATTCATAGGCATCTTCGCTTAACTGGGGGTAGAAGTCCTTTATTACGCTTCGCACATCAGCGCTCTTAGCGAGTGCTTTCGCAGCATTCAGCTTCTCACGTGCAGTGAAGGAGTCCCGGCGTTAGGAGCGAGAGCCCTTGGGGAGCATCGCCAATCGACAAATGAATGACGAGCGCTTAGCTGTCTCTATGTGTACCAGTACACTACCAGTAAAATTATATCTAAATGTTTGCAGGAGAACTTATAAGCCGAACTGAAACGGAGCTCATAATGGTGCAATCTGATTGGTCGCTCTTATATGAGGTTGGAGGAGGTCGGTATTTGGGCGTAGTCCGAATACGGTGGGCTTGCTTCAGCGTTTTTGGCGCCCCTCGCTTTACTTACTTTTCTTCAAACAACTACTAGACTGTGCATTGTTTACACTCTGTAAAGCTGACGCAGGTTAGGAAGCGTCGCCAAACGAAGGTTCTGGGTGCTGCAATCGACCGTGGTGTCCCTCATGGGTATGACTTTAAGAACGATTTTATATACGGGATCAGCAGGGTAGAACACTATTACTATTAATGTTCGTAACAGGCTAAATCCTTAAACAACCCCCCCCCCCAATCTGGGATAGGGTTAGCTGGGATATGCGTGGCTGGATTCGCTCGCTTTGGCGGGGCTAGGCTGGGGCAAGATCGAAGATCCTCTCTGCTGCAGTGCGTCTTTACATGCCCAAGGCTGTATCGTTGTGCGTCAATTGGACCCAGTACTTTCTGCTCTGCTACATGGACCTCGAGCTGCTGGCAGAGGAAGACGTCGATTTCCTCCTGGACGACTCCATGTGTAGTCCAGCCGGATGACCCCATGACAGACGTCTGGGGACACCCGGAGACCTGATCAAACATCAAGCGACAGGAACGCGGTAGATATCATGCATGGGGAAGGCCTTTGGCCCGTGGAGCTACTGCTGGATGGACAAGAGGTGGCGCTGGCAGCGTCCGCCGTGGCGTCGGCAGCCCATCAGCCCATTCCCAAGTGAGGCTGCATCGGCTACTATCATATAAGCTTTTTAATTGACCCCAACCTTATTTCGAATGTCGACGTCTGTTCTCAACGATGCTGAGTTCGTGAGAGTCCTGCAGATAAGTGATGATCTCTACGTTTGGTTCCCCTTACTGCGGAATGGCTCATGCTAGTTGTACTTGACAAAAAAAGTCGAATGTACTATCACCATTTTGAGACCCTTACATAAATTAACGCGGGGTGAAATTAAAGTTGTGACTACTAGCCATCAATTCCATCTCATTGATGACCGGCTCTGCTTTCTGCCTGCAAATACGAGCGAGAAGTTGAATGCGCTTATTTTCTGAATGCTTTTGTTTCGGTCTGCTTGCCAGTCATTTTCAAAACAATTTGGGGAGGTAAGAATGATGTTCCCTCGTTGCTGGACTCTTGATAAGCCAACTTAAGCAAACGTCGACGACGGAAGGTTGTTAGGATCGAAAACCAACCAGTCATACGTTAAATCTGAACTGCATGCACGGTCATAGTGTAAGCAAGCCGCAAAGGCAACCCTGTTTGGCGCGTCTTCATATCGGCGTGGTGTTTCCCCCACGAAATCACCCTTGACGCAATCGGGACCACGTTTGGCACATTCTCAAAGAACGATAGCCCCAGGTACTTGCTGGTGATTTGAACTAACAGGATTGGAACGCTGTCTCCGCTTTTAAACATGAAACCGTAGGTGATATCACGTGTCCCGTTGCACAAGCCCGCTGTTTGAGCGAGGTTTACTGAAAGTGTAACGGGAGCACCCACAGCAACATTAAGAACAGTTCGAAATTCTTTGTTGCGGTTGTAGCTTAGTTTCGTAGCCTCCTCCAGCAGTCGGTTCGCGATGGCAGGGTCAATTGGTCGATTCCCGCAGTTTTTAGTACTGTAACGGGTCAGGTGCCTGTCCGTCACTAGCTTACGTAGCGGTGAGGAAGCGTCCGGTATCTCAGTGATATCGAGACCAAGTATTTAGTCTAGGGTAAAATCAACTCTGTTTTATTATTGGGATCGGGGCGGGTGCCGTCCGATCCATATGAACCACTCGAATGCAGGTCGACACCTGATTGGTCGAAATGGGTCTGTTCCCCACTTTCAACCAACCAAGTGATGACAACGAGGCACACGCTAGCCGCGTGACTTTGTACCTACTTTGTAGATCTACCTATATAGATCTACCTACAGGTGTAAATAGGAGGGGGTACACAATATCTGGTGCTTGGCTTTAATTTTGACGATCGGTTCATTCTGACGCCGAAGACACTTCTCGTTTACCCGATCCACATCTTCATTCTTGTACGCAATATTAACCGCACGATCTGCCCAGTCTGGCCAATTTTCCTCACGTATACACCCCGAATTAAATAATTGCGATTCCTGAGGTAAAATGGTCATGTCTCGAAGGCGGCGCAAAGTATTAAACCATTCTGTATCGTTATGACCATGATTCTGGGAAGTCAACTGACAAACGATTTCTATCGCCTGCCATAATTAACGGCCCTTTTGCTGTGTTGTACACACTAACTTAGCAGCTGGCGTTGTCAGTGCTGACGGAGTCACAGGACCTAACTGAGCTGGATCACTCACAAATTTAATATCACGACCACCGTATTCAGATCCATGGGAAGCAGGAAATATATTTTTCGGCCGTTCATTGATCCAATGTATTATTCCACACGATATGACGCTGTATTCGTCAGTGATGATTAGATGAACATCCTTGTATTCATCCTGGAATCGCCGTAACTTTTGAAGACCACTTTTGGTTGAAGCTAAGGGAACGTAATCTTTGCTAAACCCACCCGATCGAGGAGATCCCACCCCAAGTGCAGAACAAATTGTCTCTCCGCCAGTATTGAACGTTGCGGTTCCTTGGTGAGACATTAACAGCTCGCGTTTGGCACTATCTGAAAAAAACACTTTGAACTTCCCGGACAATTTGTTGGATTACCCTCCTTTTTTCCGGTCTCTGCCTCTCCATCGATGATTATCTTCATCGGATTGCAATCATACCCAGCAAGAAGAGATGGATAATGTTATCGTGACTGTTTCATACATGGTGCAAAAGGAACCCATTGATCATTTGTGAAAGCCATTGATACTCCATGCACGGGGTACTGGTAGCCAGCTGACTGCCTGAAACAGGTACTCCCTCGTTGTGAGTCTCGAACATCTTCAACAAGCGGTTTTACCACATTTGTTATGAAAGTCTCTGCTCGAGCAATTTCGTCCGGTGTGTATGGATGCTTAGAAGATATACGACTCGTGACGCCTTCTTCGAAATTTTCGTGTGCATGTGCGTTGGCAGAGTATGTGAAGTCAAGATCATTATTCAATGTCCATTCAGGTGCTTCAAAAGTCAATTCTGTACTGCCTGATGAAACCTCGGACAGTAGATCTAGCTGTACAGATCGCGTTATATCTTCATTCAATGATCACGAATTAGTGCATCTGTCGTAGTCAGCTTTGCGAATACATTAATACAGTCTTCATCCGAAGTTGGAAGCTCAGACAAGCATTTCCATGGATGCTTTAAGAAGAGCTCCGAAAAGCAGTAC
The DNA here is from genome assembly GCA_000500205.2 of Phytophthora lateralis. Taxonomy (NCBI): domain Eukaryota; phylum Oomycota; class Peronosporomycetes; order Peronosporales; family Peronosporaceae; genus Phytophthora; species Phytophthora lateralis. The sequence goes on along the minus strand of KV724974.1, from coordinate 16,918 downwards.
TCGGGATTAGATGGGTCAGCCGCCGCCTAGCGCTTAGAGCGTCTTTTCAAATTTCGTAATGCTCACAGAAATTCTTGTACGTCATATTCTTGGAAGATGGTATTGAGTCGGGCCAGATAAGCTTTTTCAACTGACTCCAGCAGTATTTCCCCTGATTCACACGTCTGTTCTTCTTCTTCTTCACCATTGATAACATCGACATATTGTGTGGCATCAACTTGATAAAATCGACTTTCATGACGACAGGCTTTTATTCGCACTATCGCGCGGGATTTATCAAACATGGGCGTGCGAATCCACAAGGCTTCTTGTGCACTCACATTTCTTACTGTCAATGTGGCAGTTGCCACTCGCTTCAACAACATGTGATGAGGTACATTCACCTCGCACTTTTGTAGTGCTTTAGACACGGCATTCTGAAAACGTGATGAGTCAGGCTCGGATTTGCTAGCATATGCTGCTGTGTATTCCGCTGCTCCATAAGCGTTGCCAATCAACTTCAAATTCATGTTAGCTCTCCAAATGTAGAGAAGCTCCGGTGAATAATTGTCGGTAAAAACACTAGCCTGTCGAAAGCATAGATTTACAGAAGCCGCACCATTCGGAGCCTTCGATGTTTCAACTTCTGTTGCAGTTTGAAATGCCTTTGGGAAACCAAAGCGGCACTGCCCAGTTTTCGCACGGCACCTCGATCCACTAAGGCAAATATGTTCCTGAATCCGCCTGATGACACGAGCTACATCACATCTAAAAGCTGTTGGTGAAGGATCGCACTGTGGCCTGCATGCTAAAATATCAATACCATCTCGCGATCCGACCTGACATGATTCACATTGACACCGATCCAAGCTTTCAGTAGCCATCGATGCAGCAAATACAAATTTGTCAACGTACTCAGCCAGATGCTCACGACCCTCATCGTTACTAGAAAACTCCATCACATTTGGCGCACCTTTAATCAACAGCAATTCATGAATATATAGCGATCCACGTTTTTGAAACTCAACACACCATAAAAAATCGCTTACATCACCTTGAGGATGTCCTTCGCCGCAAATGACATTATCAAAGAACGACTTAAATCTTCGATAAAGTGCTGACACGCCAAGTCAGGATTTTCGGTCAGATATTGTCTTCGACGTTTGGCGGACAACCTACCGGCGTATTCCCACGACAAACGGGGATCACAAACACGAAAGAAACCTGGCCATAGGGTGTCCGCTGCACTAAGTGTAAAAAAGAACGTTAGTCACGGCGTATGCAGCACATCGTTTCCAATCATGTTCATTAAGTCGTCGCGTACACTTGTCCAGTACAATCCTGTACCTCAAACACCTTTGAAAAATGGTTTTAATTGCTTAAGAAGTCTGTCCGCCTCGGAAATTCCATCGGCTATCACGTCAGTGGAATGTGAACGCGATGGGAGTTTACGAACCAAACCATCAACTGGACGGCGTTGAATCAAGTTCAGGCAGAAAGGCTTGAACGTATGATGTGTGACAAACCGACGATCATGCCAGTTCATCAAATATGAGCAATATTCAGCCAACTCAATCTTGTGAACGCGTGATTGACTACCTTCCAGAGGAAAGAACCCACCATATCCATCCGGAAATAGTGTGGGGAAACAGTACTGCATCAAATACTTGCTTGAATACTCGTTTATTGGCTCGCCTGTCTGAGGTAGCTCAAAGATTTTTCATAGTCAGCCTGACCACCTTGCTGGATATTATCGTACCTTACTGAGACTCGGATTCGTTTAAACTCGGATCAGTACCTCCTCCAAATACCTCCGAAGATGCAGTATATTTTTTTATCGTCGTGCGAATCTTCCACTTCATCACTACAGCCTTCTACGTATACTACAACCACATCAGTATGCTACCCCATCTGAACGAAAACATGCATAACATCATTACTACGTTTTCGAATCATTTATGTGTTCTCTTGCGTGTCCTTCTTCTTGTAAATCTTCAGCATCAATCTCAACACTAAGAATTTGTTCCAAAACGCTCAAATTGCAAAGCGAAGCCAAAACGTCTTCGTCCACTTGAACACTTCGATATAATGGATTGTGTTCAATTAACCGCAACAAAGCCGATCGAGTAAGATTAGGCCGCGCTAAAGAAGTGCAATCGCTTTGACACGAACCGTTCCCCATTTCGAGATGGGCATGGGTAGTTGTTTTACTATGCTGCACGTATCGGTCCAGTAATTGATTGTGTTGCCGTGTGTGCATTCCTGACCGTCACATGGTAAGTTCAAGCAAGTAGTAAAGCACACGCCGAGTCCAATCAACCTTGCCTTTATTGCATTTAAGACACGAAGTTCTACTGGAACGGCGCCAATGCAAAATCCACTCGCACGCGAAAACTTTGGCGCTTGACTTCTTTTGAACCTTTGGTAACACTGAGTACAAAATGGTACGGAATGAGATTATTTTTCTTCGGTAGCATGAACCACGATAGCTTCGCCAACGATTCCGGAGTACACCGTCCCTTGTTCCACAACTAGGGGAGCTACTAACTCTCGCTTATCGTCAAGATCCAAGGTTGTCCTACTACGAGGTCGATCAAAAGTCCCACATACTCCACATATCCCAGTGGCGCATCAATTTCATCAAAGAACACAGCGCGATCGCGTTGAACACCCTGCAAACGCTGATATCGCTCTGCCCTCGCCCGGGATGCCTGCTTCTTTCTCGCTGCCTCGGCAAATATGATGCCCCTCTTATTTTCAACATTTCGTCGTTTGGTTTCTTCAACACGTTGTATTCGCTTCTGCTCCAGCTCTATTTCCTCTTGATCCGCAATGGAAACGCCAACCCCGGACCTGACACGTCGCATACGTTTGCTTGATAACCGGAGAGCCCGTTCTAGGGCAGACTCCATAGACCGCCACTTGCGTTCGCCTGCTGCAGTCATGACTAGCCGCCACAGATACTAAGGTCCGTTCAACTTGCACAAACGGGCACGTCCTATCTGTCTGAGGTGTCTTTGTCTTAACATTCTTTCCCACAAAATAGTGTTGTTTTTTCCATAAAGTGCGCACACAATAGCTAACGCAGTATTGGAGAAACACAACCTTCCACCCGCACTCTCCCAACCATTTTCTCAACGTCACGTCCTTGTCCAGCTACAGCGGCTTAAACGAAGCTGCCGGTTTCCAGCACAACTCAAAACACTCAAAGCTACCCAGGCCAGATCGAAAGACAGCAAAATAATGTCCAGCGATAGCGGAGACGAAATCGATCGCGCCATTGGAGCGTTGGAGCAAATTCTGGCAGAGGACCCAAACAAGCCTGCATATTTCCATCTGACTGCATGCGTCTACTCCCAGGAAAAAAAAAACACACAGATTGGCACTTCATGCTCATAAGCAAAAAGTTTACCAAGCGATTCCAAGCACAGCAGAACCAGATAGAGAATAAGATGGACTGGATGCAACGGGCTATGTTCTTCTTCCAACTTACGCTTTGGTTTGTTAAGCGCGGCCTCACGGAGCCTCCAGGCTCAGCCAGTGCCAATGATGTCCAAGTGGACAGCGTTATCGAGTGCGAGCGGGTTGGCGACCTAGTGTAGTACAAGAATATCAACCCCCCGGCGACAAACGCCACTTCGACGGACCGAACTTCCAATAAGCGGAAGAAGACAAAGTAAGTCTTTGACGACATCACCCATCCCATCCTTCTTAGTTGCTCGGTGCAGTTATGCAGTCCGTTTGGCGACTTCCGCTGACAATGCATCATAGTTTTGAATTCCAGGTACTAATTGGAAGTTTCGTGCTGCTAACTATTTTTTTTTTTTTTAATAAAAATAAAATATTTATATGGCTCATCAAGAAGTTGCAGCGTTCAACCTTGGTAAAAAAAGCAATATGTTCTACACTTGGTTTGCATCTCTTCACCCTGTACACCAAGGTGCTTCCAGCGCTGAAGCCACTGTTTAGATCTACGAACTTATTTCGAAGTTTTGGGACGCTCGCCTGAGCAAACGGAGCGCCAACGGAACGGCGAGCAAACGCACCGTCAACGGCAACGCCAAAAGAACGGTGAAATGCGAAGTCAAAATCTCGTCAAGTAACGGAATCATGGGCGATGAGTCATTTTTCTTTCTACGGTTGCTATTTCCTCTCTCATATATCTCAAAGCAACATTTCAGCTTTTGGGCAATGTCACGCACGTGGTTTCGCAAGGAATGTCTCCGATTGCGGTCATACGGGGTCCAGTTGAGGAACGGCCATCTCAACTAAATGCAAGTAGTGTGAACGCGTCTGTGGAGCTGCCCGGACACGAACCGGCAGAAATCAGATCACGGATTGAAGGAGCAGTAGCGCACGAACCCCACGCTGGAAATCACCACAGCAACTCGTGTCGACCCATGCTACTATTATATCAGATCCGCCCAGCCCGCCAGTGGTCATTCTACATGACAACGAACAAGAATCAGACATCTCACCGCAGGCAGTACCAGATGACCAACCACACGAGCGGTTCCGCAATGAGTCAATCCGGCTGTGGTTCTACGGAGAAGATGAGATGCTGAACACAGTAGATCGTTGGGAAAACACTGTCCAGCATGCGACCAACCTTGCGCCAGAGAATGTAGCTGTATATCAACAGCAACCCAGTGAACAGCGTCACCGCGACCGAACCAGAATGCGCGATACTGTCGTGGTGCTGTGATGGTGTTGTGCGAGCTGGGTGGCGCATCACAGTTCCCATACGTGGTGGCGAATTCGGGTTTCCAGACGTCGTTGGGCCACGGGTGTGCAGTGAGCGGGCGTGCTAGACGGTGGCAGATGCGGTGGCAGATGCGGTGGCAGATGCGATGGCAGATGCGATGGCAGATGCGGTGGCAGATGCGGTGGCAAATGCGATGGCAGATGCGGTGGCAGATGCGGTGGCAGATGCGGTGGCAGATGCGATGGCAGATGCGATGGCAGATGCG
>KV724974.1:0-11919 GCA_000500205.2 Phytophthora lateralis | reverse complement strand
AGATGCGGTGGCAGATGCGATGGCAGATGCGATGGCAGATGCGATGGCAAATGCGATGGCAAATGCGGTGGCAGATGCGGTGGAAGATGCGGTGGCAGATGCGGTGGCAGATGCGGTGCAGTATAGATAGGCGGCTGGCAGTGTGTGAGAGGGGCGTAATGAGCTTGTGTGTGGGCGTCGGGTTGGTTAAGAGAAGATGCTCCCAAATAGTCTAGGCGGTTAGGATACGTGGCTTTCACCCACGCGACCCGGGTTCGAGTCCCGGTTTGGGAATTTTGCTTTTCCGCTCCTGTTGAAATGTGTAGCCATCTCCTTATTAAGTTCGAAACTTAGAAATCGGTCGCCATGTTCGCGCAGACGTATCAGTCGGGCTTCATCTCGTTGTTCTACAGCGTCGGGTGCGTGCCCCAGTGCCTCCTAGTAGCCAGACCTTGTCCATGTCGCTTTGACGCTCTCAATCCTGATTGCAACCGTTGTATGATAGACCGCGGCCGCTTCAGCTCTGCGAGAAGCACGAGGAAACGACCGGGAGTGTGCGGCGCGTGCTGGATGAGGACGTGCAGTCGTCTGTGATGGAGCTCGTGGCCGACAACCTTGTGTACACCTGGCTACGATTCCCACCCGAGGCAGACGAGCAGCAGCAACAGGGTCAATCGTCGGCGTCGCTGCATATTCGGCTGCGGCACCTGGTACTCGTGCTCAAGAACCTCGAGCAGCACGTGTCGCTGGAGGTGCAGGTGGCCGACGACCGCGGCAGGAGACGGCGCCTCCGCTTCTCCACGTTCCAGATGAAGAGCGCTGTGCACCCCCAGATCGCTCTGCTGCCGCTGCAACTGGACAGCGGGTGGAACCAAGTGCAGCTGGACCTCGTTGAACTCATGCTCACTTGCTACAACGCGCGGTACGGACATGCCATCAGCGTACAGCTCCACGCGAGCTACCGAGTGCGCCGTATCTACTTTGCGGAGCAAATGCTCTCGGAAGTGCAGCAACCGGCCGAATTTCGGCTATACAAGCGGCTTACCAAGGAGCAAGCGCAGCAGTACCGGGAGGAGGATCGGCGGCTGCAGCACATACAGAAATGAACAGCAACGTTTACTTTTTGAAGTGTTTGCTATTTTTTTAGTGCTCGATGCTGGCGGGTCTGACTTACTACAAAGCAACTACGACATGCAAGATGAATCAGAGCGCAGTCCAGCCACCACAACGGGGCAGAGAGAGCAGACGGCGCTAATTCGCGCCATCGCTCAGCCTAAGCTGCCCACCGAGCGAAAGAAGACACGCTCCCCTTAGGTGATGACCGTGGGGGCCTTGCGGCCGGTCTTCTTCTCCAGGTCTGACAGCGTCAGACCCGCCTCAATCAGCTTCTCCAGCGCCGCAGCGGCGTTCTGTTCCAGGTTGCCCGTCGACTCCTCGTACTTCTCGATGTACATACGGATGGTCGCGCCAGCAACACCCGTGCCCGACAGCCGGAATACGACACGCGAACCACCCTCGAACAGGAAACGGATACCCTGGTGCGATGACACGCTGCCGTCCACGGGGTCCACGTACTCGAACTCGTCGGCCGTTTGCACCTTGAATCCGCCGAATTCCTTGCCAACAACACTGCCGAACTTGGTAATCATGTCGGCGAACAAGCCCTCAGCGGCCGGCTTGTCCACGTTCTCGTAGTCGTAACGGCAGTAGTAGTTGCGGCCGAACTTCTTCCAGTGGTCACGGACAATGTCCTCCACCGTCACCAGCGGGGCACCATCCACCTGTTTCGACGCCAGGATCGACAACCAGCTCAACACCGCCCACATGCCGTCCTTCTCACGGATGTGGTTCGAGCCCGTACCGAAGCTCTCCTCACCGCAGATGAACGGAGTGTAGTCCTCCTTGCCGAAGACCACGTTCGAGTCCATCAGGTTGCCGAAGAACTTCCAGCCAGTCGGGACCTCGAAGAAGGGCACGTTCAGCTTCTTCGCCACACGGTCGACAGCGCCGCTGGTAGGCATCGAGCGGGCCACACCGCGCAGGCCGTTCTTGAAGAACGGGATCACCGTGCAGTTAGCAGCGATGATGGCAAGCGAGTCCGAAGGCGTCACGAAGAAGCGTGAGCCCAGGATCATGTTACGGTCAGCGTCACCATCCCAGGCAGCACCGAATGAAGGCGGCTCCTGCTCCTGGCCGTGCACAGGCAGACCCTGGGGGTCCACGCCCATGACCTTGATCAGAGCCTTAGCATACGTAAGGTTCGGGTCGGCGTGGGCACCGCCGAAGTCCTCCAGAGGAGTGGCGTTCTGCAGGCACGACTCGTCGCAGCCCAGCTCCTCCACGAACACGCGGTGACCGTACGGACCGTTCACACCCGACATGGCATCCACCACGAACGTGAAATCCGGGCGCGACACCAGCTTCTTGATGGCGTGGAAGTCGAAGATCTGCTTCAGCATGCTCACGTGGTGCTCAGCAGAGTCGAACACCTCAACGGTGATCGTGCGGCTCTCGTCGTCAGAGGCCACAGTGGTCGTGCCGATCGTGCCCACGTCAATCGTGGGGAAGTCCGCAGCGATCTTGTACGACGTGATCACCTTCGACACAGCGTAGACCTCATCCGTGAGCTTCTCAGGGGCGGGGCCACCGTTCTCGCAGTTGTACTTGATACCGAAGTCCTCGGTCGGGCCACCAGGGTTGTGGCTGGCCGTGAGGATGAAGGCGCCGAAGGCGACGCTGCCGCCCTCACGCTCACGCACAACAGCAGACACGCACGGCGTGCTCAGCAGACCGTCCTTCCCGATCCACAGGCGGTCGACACCGTAAGCCACAGCCATCTTGACAATGATTTGGATAGCCTCCTTGTTGAAGTAACGGCCATCACCGGACACAACTAGAGTGCCGCCGTTCAGGTCCTTCGCAGGAAGCGCCTCGAACACCGCAGCCACGAAGTTCTGCAGGTAGTTGTCGCTCATGAAGGTCTTGGTCTTCTTACGCAGACCGGAGGTACCGGGCTTCTGGTCCTGGAACGGAGCCGTCTTCACGGTCGACACTTTCAGCTTGCCCAGACCCTTCTGCTCTGACAGGTCCACCGTGGTGTCCTTGTACGTGCCAGCCAGCACGGTCTTCTGCTCAGAGCTCTTGTTCACAACCTCAACAGAACCCTCGAACACAACACCAGGCGCGAAGCCGACGTTGCCCGTGATCTTCAAGCGGTCGCACTTGATTAGCGACGGCACGTTGCCACGCACCGCAGCTTCCAGCTGTTGGACCAGCTTGAAGTTCTTCGAGTCCAGGGACACGATGGGAGCCACACCCTCACGCTCGGGGGCGATGATGGGACGGTAGTCCTCCGTGATCACGTACGCGTCCGAACGCAGCAGGATTAGGTCATCGCACTTCTTGACGGGGGCGAAACGTGTGCGTGGCACACACACGGCACCCGCACCGTCGAAGCACTCGATGGCGGCACCCATGGCCGTCTCCAGCTGGAACACCGGGGTCGAACTCGAGTCCTTGGGGTCCACGGTCTTCGAGTTCTTGATCATAGGAAGACGGATGACGCCACCCTGCTTTTTCAGCTCCTCCTGCAGCTTGTCCAGACGGATCCACAGGTTGTTCGTGTTGAAGTAACGGTGCTTGGTGATGTTCTGGAACTCCTTTTCGTCCTCGTCAGCGCACTGGGCAGACTCGCGAAGGATGAGACGACCGTCGGCCGTGCGTTCGGCCAGGTGGCCGCCCTTCTTGTCGTTCTCCGTGCGCTCACAGCACTCCATGAGGAACGGCTTGCCGGACTCCGCGAAGTACGTCAGCAAGTCCAGGTCTAGGGTGGCGCCCAGGTTGTCCGAGTTCGAAACGAACATATACTTGACGCCGTCGGCCACGAGCTTGTCGAGCTTGCCCGAGCCAGCGAGCGACGCGTACAGGTCACCGTGTCCAGGCGGACACCACTCCTTGGAGGGGTTGGTCGCGTACGTAGCGGGTTCCATTGTGGCAGCGTTCACCTTGGGCACCTTGTTCTGCAACAGCTCCAGGGCCTCGTCCTCGACGAGCTCCGGGTACTTCTGCAAGTACTCGAGCGTGTCGGCGCTCGTGCTGAAGCTGTTCATGAGCACGAAGCGCACGTTCGACTTGTGGGCGCTGCGCAGCTCCGTCACCTGCTTGGCCATGATGTCCAGGAAGGTGTCATCGCCCTTGACGGTCAACAGCGACTTGGCCTTGTCCAGGCCCATGCTCGTGCCCAGACCACCGTTCAGCTTGAGCACGACCGTCTCCTTGAGTAGAGCCGGGTCGGCCTTGACGGACTCGCGGATGCTGCCGGCCTTGTTCTCCAGGTACGGCAGGTCGTCGGACGGCTTGATGGAGTCCTCGGCGATCATGCCCGTCTCGCCGCTCACGAGCGCTTCGTACGAGTACTCGAACGCCTTGATGGCCTCGGTGGACAGGCCCGCGGCCTGCATCTTGGCGCGGTACACGTCGAATGGCGCCATGCTTGAACTGTTGCTGCTGGGGTTAGAACGGGAACCACGCAGAGCCGGTAAAGGGAGCTTCCAGCCGAAGATCTTCGTCTTTGCGCTCGATGCTCCAAATTTGGAAGTGAGCGAGTGCCAGGAAAGGGAAAGGATCGCGATGGGGGATCCGCTTTAGTGACATACTAGCGCTTTGTAGACTAGAACAGCTGGTGAGAAGAGTGACGCCGCCGTTGATGGTGGCTTCACATACAAAGCGCAAGTCAAAATTTGCGGACCGCAACGCACGCATGCTTTGAATCACAGTGCCAAATCAGGTTGCAGCCACCGGTGCGGGATCACCGTGTTCGACGCTCGCTGCACTGCAGCCTGCAGGGCTTGGTCGAGCATGTGAGACAATTGACTGGTACACCGCGAGGTCGGAAGGAACCGAAGAACTTTCTATTTGGCCTCGCCGCGCAAGGCACTTGCATTGTGTCGGCCACGTGGACACCGCTGGGAGACTTTGTCGGATCGTGCCCATCACGACTGACTTGTTGTTTGTATGATCCCACCTAAAGTGCGAAAATCAGGAATCTTTCGCCCAAGCGGCACTGTCCGTTCGACGTGCGTGGCCGACAGCGATTGAAGCGGACTGCCGCGTCCTGTCCTGCGTGGCGAGCGTGTTCGCTACATGTAGCATGGCAGTGCAGTGCCTTCGCCGCCATTGCCTTTGCTTTCGGGCGGCAGCAGACTGGATTGTTGAAGATGCTATCATAGCCCCCGCGATGGGGAGAAAAAGATCGGCGCCGCTGCTCTGCAGTGACGAGCTGCATAGAGTGCATTGGCGCAGTGCTTTCTTCGCGTTGTTGCGCTACGACACCATGGCGAGGTGGATAAGCCTCGGGCGCCTTACACCAGTATTAGTACTGCTCGACTGCAGTCTGCAGTGCAGTCTGCCACCGGCGTTCTATCTCTCCTTCTTGCGACCGACGAGCACCCTTGCGCATGCGCGGCGGCGCTATTTGGCTGGTCTCAGGGCGATTAACGACGACCTTGGCGGCGAACGGGCTCGATGCGAAGCTGGCAGGCGTTCGCACTGCAGAGCGATAGCCTGGAGGGCTGCAGGTGGGCTATATCCGCGCGCTATAGCCATCTCTGGTCATTGCAAAAGGCGAGAGAACTAGAGTGCAATAGCAGCGCAATAGCCGCCCCCCCCCTTCGCGAAACACGCCTGCCAATATGCTATGCCACCATACAAAACAGACCCAGTCAGGACGCCAGTCAAATTACCCGGTACTTATCCACGACGACGCAGCGAGGCCCTAGCGCGGAAACCAGCAGGGCCCCCCGCCAGCGAGAATCGAAAGTGAGCCACAGCGCAGACGCAGCTGCGTCAAAACAAATCGAATCTTAGTGAATGGGACGCGCTGATCCGGATGGAGTCCCCTTCAAGTGTCCCTTACGTGGTGCACGAAACCTTTACTACAGCATATACTGAGCTTGCGCAACAGACTGAACTTCGGTGACTTGTCCCCCCAAGCCACAATAAAGGAGCTCGCGTCTCAGCCCACGCAGCTTGTTTATCGCCCTCCTGCCCGCACTCTGCCAGCCATGTCCAAACGCGCGCACGCCAAGATCTCGTCGGGCGGTGTGCTCAATAGCATGCTGAGCTCGCTGTCGCGTACCAACGAGTCGACGCTCACGGCCAAGAAGGCGGAGGCGCAGGTGGCCAAGCTCACGGCCGGCCGCGGCCAGACCATCGCCGTGGACGACAACTCGGCCGCGCCTGACGCCGCCATCGCCCAGTTCCTGCAGGACATGCGTGCGCTCATCGACGAGAAGGGCTTCGGCGCCAATGTCGAGGTGGAGCTGCGGCTCGGCCGCATCACGTCGTGTCTGCAGGAGGCGCGCTGCCGGCCGTCACAGGAGGGCGTGGACGCCGCCGTCGTGCTCTCGGACGATCAGATGAAAGGTGTGGGCGCCAAGTTTGTGCCCGGCGTGGCCGAGTTGGACTACAAGGGCTTCGTGCGCGGCGTCGAGGCCATGTTGCGCGGAGACGCCTACTCGGAGCACAAGGAGAAGCAGGTGGTGCACAACATGGGGCAGTCCAAGCGCATCGTGCAGGACGTGGACCCACAAACCAATATGAGGGGCAAGCCCATGGTGCAGGTCAAGGATCGCCTCGGCTCCATCGACATCTTCATGCCGCACTGCCAGTACGACTGTCGCGTGTCTATCTCGTGCGAGTTCCCTCTGCGCGAACTTGAGGGAGACATGAGCGAGATGCCGGCAGCCGAGAATATCCGCCACAAGGACCGCGTCTCGGCAGTCGGACGTGACTTGCAGGTTGACCTCACCAAGGTGCTCGAGGAGAGCACGAACAAAAAATCGTTCGAGGTGGAAGTGGAGCTGAGCGAGCCGGCGGTGAATGGGTGGCTCAGTCAGCCGGATGTGAACGGCCAGAGCTGGAAGAGCGCCATTGAGACGTCGTCATTACTGTGGAAGATGGTCAAGTACTTCATGCCGAACTCGGGTCAAGCGTTCAAGCGCCATTGGGACTTCCCAGGTGCAACGGAGGTGCAAAACGCCTATCAAGGCCGGCTGGGTGTTCGTGGTAAGTTCAGCGGCACCATGCCTGTGGGCTTTGCGCGATGGCACATCCCGCTAGTGCAGAGTCGTGAGTACTTCGTTTCCGAGAAGACGGATGGCGTCCGCTACTTTTTGGTTGTGGCCGGAGGCACCACCGTGCTGGTAGATCGATCCAATTCTCCATTTGCTGCGTCGGGCTTGGATTTGCTGAAATTGGTGCTACCCGAAGGCACGGTGCTTGACGGTGAACTTGTGGTATGTTGTCGGGGGCGGTATATTTGTTTTTCTCGCTTTGATGCGCCTACTTCTATTGATGTGCTATCTGCTGCTGATTTTGTTCTGCAGTTCCACCAGAAAGACAAGCGCTACGTGTTCATTGCGTTCGACATCATCGCGACGGGCCCGTCAGCTGAAGACTCCCATGTCGACAAGCCGTTTGTGGAGCGCCTTCGGATATTGAACGATTTTCTGTCGGAAGAGTAAGTTTTTTCCCCTGCTAGACGCTTGTGACAGATTTCGCGCGGTTGCTTACCCCTGCGTGTTGATCATCTTAAAATATAGGGGCCCCTACGCATCGGGCATTCGCAACCTGGACATCAATCGTCATGCGATTTTGCTCGTTCTGCGCAAGAAATGGGTGCCGCACCGCCACATTATGGACGTGTTCCGCCAAATTCAGCGTGTTCAAAAGCGCGACCACAGCCTGGGTCGCATCTACAGTGATGACAAGCGCGTGCACTACACGGACGGCGTCGTGTTCTGTCCCAACACGAAATACGTGACCAACACGCACCAAGAGTACTTGAAGTGGAAATGGTCAGACCTTATCACTGTGGACTTCATGGCCACGCTGAACCAGGCAGGCGACGGTGTCCAGCTGTCGTGCGGTGGTCCCCGTAACTCGCAGATTGAGCTAGATTCGATCGTGCGTTTGGACCCGAAGGACGTCCCCGTGGTTCACAAGTTGGTCTCGAGGACCCCCAACCGGCAAGCAGTGCTGGAGTTCGGTTTCAATGCGGACAAGGGTCTTTGGAACTACAAGTGTGCACGCCCCGACAAGGACTGTGCGAACTACATCCGCACGGTGCTCGGTTCGCTTGTAAATATGGCAGAGGGCATTTCGGAGGAGGAGCTGCAGTACCGACTCACGAACCCGAATGGCCAGGAGTGGAACAGCCACATGAAGCGCATGCGCCGCTCGCTGTTGGAGCAGCAGCACAAGTAACTATAACGGAGAAATCCGGCGTTCCCACCGCAATGGGGTCTCAGCGGCACAAGATCGTCGGCAAACAAAAAGCATGCAAAAGACTGCCTTGTCGAGAAGCAAGACCAGAAGTCTAACGAATAAAGCCAAAAAGTAATCCTTACTTTACACAGAAGAACCCGACATCTTCGCATTTGCAAGCAAAAGGAAGAGCGGTTCTAAGCACTGCCAGCCAGCGAGTAACTTCCGAGAGAGCGAAAGAAGAGAAAAAAAACCACATGATGGCCAATTTCCTTCTACCACACAAGATGCTCGAGTGCCTCGCTCCCCCTCAGTGCGTCCGTGCATCTTGTCCTCCAGCCTTCAACTGAACTCGATTCATCGCTAGCCACCTCAGTTCTTGCCAATAAGAAGGGATGACACTCATTCCTCCCACGAATATATGCATTTTCCAACAATCCTCGTCAGTTCACGCCAACCGCATGGAAGCGAAGGCGATCCCCTCTCGACATGCTCATAGCACACTCCGCCACAGCTTGTTCAGCAAGTGCATGCACGCCTGGTTGTTGGTCACCCACACGATAAACTACAGCACAAACACACAGGTTGCAAAAGTTAGCACCAAGTTCAGCAAACGAGTACAGGTCCCGCCCAGTTGACTCACCTTGGCGCGTTGGGTGGGGGTTAGAATATTCTGCAGCTTGTCCATCTCCATGTCTAAAGTGGAGTTTTTGTTGATCACCTCCGTCTTGAGATCCGCCAGCAGCCCCAGCGCACTCTTGAGGTTCTCGCAGATCAGCGAGATCGACCCCCGCTGCTGCTGGATCTTTTTCTTCTGGTCCTCGCTGAGGCCGAGCTCCTTGGCGAGAATGACCGGCAGACTGGTCTCGTCCTCCTCGTCCTGCCAGAAGCTGTCGTCCTGGCGCAGGGCCCAGATACACATCTTCGTCACCTGCGTGGGCAGGAGCAGCCGCTCGATCTGGTGGAGGTGGTAACTCAGCGCCGAGCGGCGGCCGTGGCCATAGTCCGAGTACTGCTCCTTGAAATTGTCAATCTTCTCCGCTAGCTCCTTCTCGGAGGCGCCGCGCTGAATCATCTGCTCGAGCTCTTCGCACACACGGTTCTTTTCCTTCTCCTCTTGCCGGATGGCCTCTTTGCCGGCCTTGAGCTGGCCGCGCAGCTCCATGTTCTCGCGCTCGAGCTGGCGGCAGCGCTCCTCGACGCCGAGGATGTGCTCTCTCTTGCGGCGTCTGCACTCGCGCGCCGACTCTCGGTTGCGCTCGAGCTTGAGCTTGCGCTGCAGACTGTTCGTGTCTCCAGTGTTGTTGTCGCTGCCGCTGCTGGATGCGGGCGCCTTCTCCGCCTTGGGGGACTTGGCGGTCGGATCCACGCCGTTGTGCCCGGCCTGGCGCTTCTGCACGAGCGCGTTGTTGGCGCTCTCGAGGTGGCGCAGCAGGCCCTCTGTGTTGGTCAGGCTCTTGCCGTGCAGGTCCTTGGCCACGTCCGCCGCCGCCTCGGCGGCAGAACGCTTCTTGCCGCGCTGGATCTGCGCGGGTTTGGTGGGCGCCGACATGGAGGCTGGGGCCGAGGTGGTGGCGGGCGTCATGGCCGGCAGCGCGACCGTGAGCGCCCCCGTCTGGATGAGCGATGTCGGCGGCGGATGCAGTGCCAGCGGGAGGCTGGCGTCGTCCCCAGGGCCGAGCATGCGGAACGGGTCGTCGAGCGCCATGGACGTGGCCAACGCGTGCGGGTGGCCCACACCCGCGGGTGCCGTCATGTTCTCCGAGTTGAACAGCAGCCACGAGAACATGTCGCGGTTTGTGGCGCCCATGAGCTCCATGTCGGCCGCCACGTCGACGGAGCCGCCGGTCGCGCCCAGGTCCGCACTGTGCAGGTGCGCCGTGTTGGGCCCCGGGGCCGCGGCGGCCAGCGTGGGCGTGCGGGGAAGAGAGGCAACCTCCTTCATCTGGTGCGATCTCGGTAGGTAGGGAAGTGGTGGTGACGCGGCGCTCTCACGGAAGTGATTCGCTCGAACTTGTTCGCGATTGAACCTTGTTCTTCCAAAGAGAAAACAGCCCCTGTGTTGACTTGGTTTCAGTATGGTCTGATTGCGTGACAAATTGGGGAGAGAAAGGTGCACCGAAGGACTCCCGTTAATTCCGTTTCGAAGCAAGCTGCTTGGCATGGAAGGGCTCCACTCGCTGTTGTGATGGCTTTGCCATTGCTGAGCAGTGCAGTGCATACACCCAGGTCTGCGCAGTGAATAGCTGGCAGGCGTTCAGCAGTTTAACCGCGGCTACAATCGCTTTCACCACGGTGATGTCATCACTGGCGGCAGTGTTGAAGAGGTTGAAGAGGCTGAGTCTGGCGGTCGACAGCCACTTATACATGCAGCCCATCAAGCAGAGACCTTGCTTGCGCCAGTCTTCCGTCAAACAGTGCTGTCTGGTCGGGAGCTCGGTTCCGTGCCTTGGAGTCCACCATGGACTCCGCTGGCCTTGCCAATGGACTCCATTCCGTGGGCATTTTACCAGGGCTTGCCATCCAGCGATGGCCATGGGCATCGCCGCCGCCACGCCACACCGAAATGGCTTGCAGCACATCGAGTTGAAGTGGTCCAAAACTGAAGTTAAACAAAACTGAAGATACGAAAAAGCGCTGAACGCCATACAGCCCGGTCATCAGACGATGATATCGGAGCTCAAGACTACAATAATTGCAGTCGAGTCCGTGATAGACGCGCAATGGCGTCCTGTAGAGCCGTGCGGGTCGGCCAGCCCCACGTTCGGCCGGCTCGGCTGCGCCAAATCCGGTGCCAAGCTATCTATGGCGCCAACTGCCCGCACTCGATGCTGTCGACGTCGACTTACATGCTGGTGATAATCTCCACCGAAATGGAAGTGAGGTGGTGGCAGAACGCCGCCTCTTTGTAGCCATGACAGTATCAGTGCGTCACCACCCATTTGGATCATGCCTGCACCTTAGGAGAGCTTGCATAAGGCGCCACCATGGTAAGCTGCCCTGCCGTGGTTGGTACAGCGTGCACATGTACGCAACCTACCGGTAGCGTTGCTTGTGTCTAATGACATGTGGCCTCCGTCGAGCGGTGTGGTCCACTTTCGTACTTAAGTGATCGCAACGCGTCCCCACGACCGAACCGGCTGTTTGGATCAAATTACAAATTACATCAAACACAGTATGCAATTTTGGAGCAGAAAGCATACTAATGTTGCAATTGGGTATGTGCGTTTCCACAGGATATTACATTTTAAGTGATATCTTCACCTTCGCGCAACCTTGGCGCCTGTCTAAGAACTGTCGCCTCATTGTCAGACATCGAGGTCGTCTGGCCGCGGGGTGGAAGGAAGCGTTCGACTCGCAGTCCACAATTGCGCGCGCGTAAAGGAAAGGCGAGGTACGTGCATACAAAACGCCCCCCCCTCTCGCTCGCTCTACGTGTCCTGCCGGCGCTCATTCGCGTATCACTCGTCTATCGGCACAGGTCTCCCGATACATTTCCCCCTTCTCTTCTCTCTCTACAACCAGCATGGGCAACAAGGGATCCAAGGGCGCCAGGAGCCTCCGTCCGCCCATCAAGAGCGACTCGCGCGGCTTCAAGTTCAGTAACTACGCCAACGGCGGCCGTGACGCCGGCAAGAGCGCGCCCGCGGCGCCGTCGTACCCGTCCAACGGGCC
>KV724973.1:84343-157735 GCA_000500205.2 Phytophthora lateralis | reverse complement strand
GGGAGCCGCAAGAGACCGCGACGATCTCCTCGCCCGCCAGGCCGCCAAGCTGGTTGGGGAAGTTGGAGGCTGACACGTCGTCAAGCGCGAGCGTCGGTCGGCGCTTGGCACCCGTGCCCAGCTGCCCGTCGTCATTACAGCCGAACGCCATCACCGCGCATTGCGTGGCGCCCATCGAGATGCTCATCGTCTTGATGCTGGTCGGAGGTCTCTTGTTGAATGCAAATTGAATGCAAAACCCAGCGAAAACCTGTCCAGATCGATTTGTATTGTTGTATTTGTTTTGATAAGTGGTATTAATAACCTAACATACCACAAAAGTACATCTAACTTCAACATTGGCGATCGTCCACGGGGACCTGTGTGGACGCTATCGTTAAAGGAGCGTACATCTGTGCCTTGAGGATGTGAAGTCGAGGTCCGCGAAGTCGACCGCGCTTGCCCTCGAGCTGGCGCTTGATCTGCGCGAACCGAATAGCGTTCGGGTTCCGAGGCGGCTTGGTGCCGTTCCACGCCTTGGACTCGGCAGCTTTTCCACTTATATCGCTGCTACTGTTACTTTTGAGTGAGTGCTGGATGTGCGAGTGCGTTTCCGGTCCCAAGGCGCCTTCGTCGTCCTCGTCGATAGAGTTGACTCCGTACTTCTTGACTGCGTTGGTGAACGACGGCACGAGCATGCGTGTGGTGCGGTTAATCTGGAATTGCTGCTTGTACTTAGCCATCAGGCGTTGGCGGAAGGCTAAGGCCTTAGCCTGTTGCTCACGTGCCGCCATTTCTCGGCGGTAAGCCTCACGTTGAGTCGGGTACTTGGTGGTAACCTGCAACGCTCGACAACGATGGCGACTGGCATCGCCACGCACTAACCGTTGAATCTTCACGGCTGGAGACTGCCGAATACTTTTCAACCATCCTTTCTGTCGCTTGTACTCGCGAAACACCACGCGCGTGGTCAGTCCTCGCCAGTGCGCCTGGATGCGACTGACCAGGGCATGCTCGCGACGCAGAACGCGCCTCGTGATTTCTAGCACGTTGTTCTCCACCTTTATCAGTGTTGGCCTGCCACCCGATCGACGCACATATTCTCTGTAGTTCCAGTAAAAAACGCTAAGCTCTGCCGTGTTGGTGTACCAGAAGACCGGTGGCTCGTTGGGTCGACTCGCCAATGCGTAACTAAGTATCTGGGGTGCCATGAAGCTGATTATCCGTAGACACCGCTCGATCACTGTTCGTCTCCGCGCCTGCATACCTCGTACTCGCGTTTGTATCCTTGTGGCCGCTCGATTGATCTTCCGCAGATATCGGTCACGCTCTACCAGCCGACGACGGAATTCCAGGCGCCCAAGAAATCCCCGCGCGATACGCTGGAGCAGTGCAGATGCTGGGACACGTCGACGTTCGAACTCCTTGATGGCATTTCGTTCTTCCTCGATCTGCTCCTGGAAGCTCACGACCCCTGCGCGTAGATACCGCGTGCTGCCACACCCTGGGCATTTCGGCACTTCTTCATACAGAAACGTGTCTTCTCTTTCGCCCAACTGGTCTGTCGTGCGCCGTACTCGCAGCACGTCGACGAACGTCACGCTATTGCATCGTTGGCAGGTCAGGTACGGAGTCATGGTACTGAGCAAGTCGTCATGACTGATCACCAGCTTTTGGTCGGGAGCATTTTCGATGGCATCAGAAGTCGTGTCGACAGTGGACGCTGTGTGGGGTGTAGGGATCTCGGCACTAGTCTGAGCGATTGGGTCGCTGCTCGCTGTCGGATGTGGTTGCCAGGTTGTGAAGAATTGGGCATGGTCCTCGAGTTGCCAGCGAGCCATGGAGTCACTCTTTGGCGCACCCCTTCGCTAACGACTGGAAACGCACACCCTATCTATCCGATATGATCTCGGAGTCGCATTGCAAGTTGCAACGGGTAAAACTAGGCAAGAGTGATTCGTGTTGCATGTGCTAAACGCAAGTTGTACAGACATCCAAGCTTATTCGTCGTCGGCGATATCTTCTTCCATTTCGTCTTCAAGATCGTCGTCTCCAGGACGTCCCATATTGTCCTCACGCGAGTTCGGACGACTCATGGGCGCCTCACGGGAACCTGGGCGACTACTGTGAGCCTCGCGCGACCCAGGACGGCTGGTCTCACGCGATTCTGGGCGACTGGGTTTGGCATCGCGCGAACCGGGTCGGTTGGACGAAGCAGACTGCTTGTAGTCACTGGGTGAGGGTCTGCGGCGTCGGTCGTCACTCAGAGAAACGCCTAACTTCGCTTGCACGGATTCCATCACCCGTGGATCGACGTAAGTTTTGATTGTGAGCCCCTTACGCTTCATCTCCTCCATCGTCTCAAAGCTCTTATTCAGCTCGCCTTCTTCGTAGTACGCTTCTGTAAGCATTGCATACGCGTCGCCCATACGGATAGCCTCCTCGATACCTGGTTCCTCCAGCAGTTTGGTGACAATGTCCATCATCTCTTTCGGGTTGTGTTTCACTTGCTGTCGGGCGACGACGAATTGCTCGATCAGCAGAATGCGCTTCTCATAACGCTTCAGCAGTGCTTCCTTGCCGTCTGCGCGAGATGTGGACACGACCTGAACGGCTTCTTGCAACGCAGAAATTGCTTTCTCGTAGTCGCGATATTCCTCAATCTCCACCTGAGCACAACCGGCATAGAAGGCTGCAAGCTGCTCGAATGCACGTGCTTTAGTGTAGAACCCCATAATATTCTTGAGGATTTCCGGGTCCTTGCGCCAATCCAAATTCTGCAAGTAGTTCGCAGCCAGAACGAAGATTTGGGCGTTGCGCGACACGTTGGCAAAGAACACGACCTTCTCAGTGTCGCCGGACTTGAGCAGACATTTCATGGCCTTAAGTTTGTTGCCAGCTTGAGTGTATTTCTTGGTGGCCAAGTGATACGAGCCTTGCTGCTTGCAGCACTTGGCAAGTTTAAGCAGTAGTTCAGTGCGTTTCTTCTTGTCAGCCGGCGACGCGGTGTCATCACCCTTGGGAGGCGTCATCTTCTCCGCTATCTCTTCAGTAACCTTCACATCGTGTTGCATGCACACATCCAGAGCCTCTGCAACGCGATTTCCGATCAAGCACAAGTGCACGGCCTTAGCGAAATGACCGTTTGCGATGAAGAAGTCAGCGCACTTTTTCAAGATAGCAGGCGACGTGTTGCCAGAGCCACTGAGTTCGTCCGTGAGGTGATGCAGCTCCTCAAAGAGTTGGGCCTGGAAACACAAATCGAGGGCCTTTGCCACGTTTCCTCCTTTGTGGTACAGCTGGACGGCTTTCTCCATTTCACGTTGTTCCTCGAAGTATGCAGCACAATCTAGCATATCACTGGGTTTGCTCATGAGCGCAAAGCCCATGAGGTCGGCGTCCATACGGTGCTCCTTCGCCAGACGAATGGCATGGTTGTAGCAACCACCGCTTGCGAAGAAATGGATTGAGTTGGAAATTTCGTTGTGCGCCTCGAATTGCCGGGCCAAATGATACGCTGCTGCTCGATTCCCGCTTGTCTGTGCTACTTTTGCAGCCGCCTGAAAGTCTTTCTTGAAACACAAGACGCGCACAATGGACAGGTAGTCCTTGGCGCGCTGATAGCTCTCTACGGCAGCATCAAATTGTCCCTGACTCTCTTGGAACTGAGCCCACCAAATTAGCAGGTCGCGGTTGTTTGAAGTTGCTACGTACTTCTGGAGTATGTCCACCTTACCCAGCTTAAATAGCATGCGAGGGATATCCTTTTGATGAGTGCCGGCATCCTCGTAGGCTTCCATCGCTTCCTTCAGGTCTCCCATTTCCTCGTAGTGTCGTGCCAGTGCGTGGTAAGTTGTCTTGAGATGAATGCGGTCGCGCTTGGCCGCCACATCAACAGCCTTTTTCCAGTATCCGCTGGCCTGATAGAGTTTGTTCAGGAGGTCGTAGCGGCCGCACTCGCGGTACAGCCGGGCTGCATCGTCGCGAAGGCCTAGTTGAATTGCTACCATGGCAATCGCAACTTCGAGTTCGGGTTCTTTCTTTGCCTCTTGCACAGCAGCCGCCCCACGAGCATGGCCCATATTCCCGAGACATACCTCAGCCACATCCAGTCGCTTCGTCTTCACGCACATACGCGCCATATTTTCCCAGACGGAAGGATTTTCAATGAGTTTGACTGAGCGGTACGCTTCATCCATATTACCGACCGTCATGAAGTAGCAAAAGTCGATTAGAGCTTGCTTCGCCTCATTGTTGACCTTATCCAGCCCCGTGAAGTCACGCATGATCTGCGTGCGAAGATAGCTAACGGTGTCGTAAACCATGGGAGTTTTGGTGACGGGGTTGTTAGCCTTGGTCCGGCCAACGTGCACTACGGTTGTGGAGTCATCTGATGAGCTGTTGTCCACCTTCGCCACGAAGTATACACGTGGAACTTGAATACCTAGTAGTGCGGAGTACTTCAGATCAAGGTCAAAACTGTCTTGCATCAGTAGGCCGTGCTCGTTTGACGCAAAAATGATGGTGACCTCCTTGTCTGAGACTTGGTTCCCGCGCGCACCACCGGGGCCACCAGTCCCTAAGCCGTCGTCGGCACGACCAGCAGCAGCTCCACCCGACGCGCTATCATTACCAGTCTTGACAGTCTCGCAAATAAGCAACCGTGGCTCTTGAGGGTCGAAGAAAGCTGAGGTCGGGTAGCGCGAAGAACCAAAGTCAAACTGCTGATAGATGTTGAGGTCTGTTTGAAACAGGAAAAGTTTGTTCAATGGTTCTCGCATTAGCAAAGCACCTTCAACGCGGTCAGCAAGAATGCAGATGCGAGTGCCGTCTGAGTTAACACAGATTGATCGCATCACAGCAGACTTGGTCTCTTCTCCAAAAGCTTCGGGGAGATTTCCCATGCTTCCTAAAGCTTTGGGGTCACGGCGGGATACATCGAATACGCGCAATAGGCCATGATCAGTACCTACAGCAAGAAACTTGTTCTGAAGTGACAGCATCGCCGGTCGGCCCTCGGCTTCCGTGAACGAAATCGTGTTTTTCACTACTCCTGCAAGGTTACAAACCTCGACATGGTTTCCGTTCGCCCGATAAATGGATTCACCGCGAAGCACCATAGCACTCGAAAAGCACTTGAACTGATTAGAGACTTTGGCATCTCCATCTTTCATTTCGTACACTTCTGCTTTTGATCCGTTCCAGACAACGAGCGTTGATCCGTCGTGAGAAACACCTTTTATACGGAGCGATGATTCTAGTGTCGACTGTGTGATTGTCACGCCAGACTGCGCCCCATCTTGGAACTTCTCGATTGAGAGTGTCTTGGGTCGGATTTGAATTACTGCTGTATCTCCACTAAGTGCACGCTGCATGTTGCCCTCGTGTAAAATGACCACCCCTTCGACGGTGTTGGCGTACAACGCAGGGTGGGCATTGCTCCAGCCGATACGCGTGACTGCGCGACCCACTTCTGCCGTGAAGAGCAAGTCCCATCGGTACGACACATTTACAGAGCCCCCAGTAGCTTGCGTAGTGTCAACGAAAGACGTGGCGCGCCAAAAAAAAACTGCCCCTTGAGCTGTACCCGCCACGAGAACACGCCTACGCGGGGAGAAACTCAGATTGTTGACGTTGTAATTGAGTCCACTTGACTTTGGTAGACTCAACATGCTGTTCTCTTCAGTGCGAATGTTCCAGAACCGCACAAGTGGTTCGCCAGACGCAATTGCTAGTAGCCCCGGACCAGCCCACTTTGTTTCCAGCAGTGAACCTTCTCCCGCTAGACTCAGCTTGACTTTGGTAATTGGCTTTACGGTGCCGTCCGTCACGCCCACTTGATACACGATAAGCTGCACCGCCCGTGTGATGACAATGAGGCGGCTTTGCTCCTCGAAAAACATCATCGACTCTATTGCGTGGTTTAGCACCTGAATGTCCGAAATGTGGCCCAAATCGTCGGCATAGTGTACAGACCCCACCTCACCACCGAAAAAGAACTGCGGACACGCGTGCTGAGAAAATTGTTCCCTAAACAACACAAAGACATCACAATCGAGGCAAATTAGCACAATAGCTAGCAGAGCCACCGCGGAAAGTAAAATGTACTCACATTTTGGTGTTGCTGTCCTTTGGTGACGCTGATCGCGTGGCGAAGACACAGTGAGTAAAGCTGCCTTGACGCGCATATTGCGTACTGAGAGTTAGCTGGCACCGACTGTCCACCTTCCACACAGCAAATATTCCATTCTCATCCGCAGACATGAGTCGATTCCCTGACGGGGACCACGTTAACAGACACACGCGGCTCGTGTGCGGCGAGTTCACTTCGCGCGCTGATTGCTCCTTGAACACCCACAGTGAGACCATACCTGGCACGTACAAGTCAACAAGACTCAGTGCGCGTTGGTAGTATTAATTCAAAGGCATCCAAAACATACCGTCGCTCCATCCGACCGCGACAGCCCCCCCACGAGGCTGCCAGGCCATCGAGACGATGTCGGCACTGCGCGAATAACTCTCCAGACCTTGCTGTTTCTCACCCTGCATCCAACAAGAGGGCATGCAACCGGTTAATGCCTCAGATCTATTGATTACCCAGCAAACTTTTTACTGCGAGTACCTCATCCGTGAAGAAGTGGATCTCTCGGTTCTCCAGCGCCACGGCCAGCACAGGGTCCAGTTCTCCCCAGACCGAGCAGACCTGTCGCAAGTTCGCCGGCACCTGCACATTGTAGTCGTAGAACAAGGCCATCGTGCACTATCTCGCCTTGCCGCCACTAGATCTTCGAGTGCATTGCTCATAAACCGTCGCGTCGCTTCAAGATACAATATTCATGTGCGTAGGTATGCTTCACCACGGGTTTCGAATGTAGTCCACACTAAGTGATGCCGGGTACACCACATTTTGATCGAAGTTTGACTGGTTGGGCGGCCACTGGTCGTGAAAGGCTGCGGGCATTGCTGCATACTGAGTACTCAGGGACTATGGCGGTGCAAGCGAAAACGTCGGAGCCCAAGGGCAAGAGCTTCACCAAGGGCTTCAGCGGTAAGAAGCGCCCGGCCGGTGGCAATGGCGAGGACGGCAAGAAGTCGTTCATGGACCAGAAGCTGGCCAAGAAGCAGCGCAAGATGCAGCGCCCGCACTACGAGATGGTGACGCGCGCCAAGCAGATCTGGAACGTCATCCGCGAGCGCGACGTGGACAAGAGCAAGCGCGCCACGCTCGTGGATGAGCTGTACACGCTGGTGAAGGGCAAGATCTACGACGTGGCGGCCAAGCACGACGCCTCGCGTGTTATCCAGTCGCTCATGCAGCACGGCAAGCCCGAGCATCGCTCGCAGATTGTGCTCGAGATGAAGGAGCACCTGATCGAGGTGGCCAAAATGCAGTACGGATGCTTCCTCGTGCAGAAGATGATCCGCTACGGCAGCGTGTCCGACCGCGCCGCCATCGTCAAGTGCCTCACGGGCCACGTCGTGCAGGTGGGCACACACAACATTGCGGCCAATGTGCTCGAGTATGCGCAGGAATACCTCAAGCCGTCGCAGCTTACGGCGCTCAAGCTCGAGTTCTACGGACGTGAGTTCGCCTACTTCCACGAGGAGAGCAAACGCAACCTGGCCGACATCATCGCGGCCCATCCGGACAAGAAGGCGGACGTGCTCAAGCATCTGAGCACCATTCTCAACCGCATGGTCGACAAGCAGCTTCTTGGTTTGGCCTTCGTGCAGTCCCTGCTGTGGGAATACCTGTGTAATGCTGAGCACGACGAAGTGATGCAGATGGTGGCGAACGTGCGTGACGCTTCGTTGGCTCTGCTAGCTACTCGCAACGGTGCTCGTGTAGTGAACAAGTGCCTGTCGCTTGGTGCGGCCAAAGACCGTAAACGCATTATTAAGGCCCTCAAGGACAAGGTGCTGGAGGCTTGCAACCACCCCAGCGGTTACCTTGTGATCATGCGCATCCTCGATGTCGTGGATGACTCGGTTCTTGTGCAGAAGTCCGTTCTGGCGGAGATGAACGACGAGCTGTTTTCGGTGGCGATGCACCCGAGCGGACGCAAGGTTCTACTCCAGCTGCTCAGCCCGTCGAACAAGAAGTACCTTTCGCCGGATGATCTTACCCTGTTGGAGCCTCCCATGCTCCCGTCGCCTGAGGACCCGACGGTCATGGTAGTGAACTACAAGAAGGACCCGGACGCTCGTCGCGAGGAACTCCTGAAGGGTCTCCTGCCCAAGCTGGAGGAGATGTGCGTGGAGAATGCCGCTGCGCTGATGCGCTCGAAAGAGGGTCGTGACGTGATTGTTGAAGTTGCGAAGCGGAGTGAGAGCTCTGACCTGGCGGACAGTGTGGCGGCCGCCGCGTTGGCAGAGCCTATCGAGGAGGAGGAGGCGCTTCACACTGATGCCAACGGCCACTTCGCTTTGCGTCGTCTAATCAAGGAAACCTCGCTGGCGGAGCCTCTGCTTTCGGCCGTCGAAGACCAGCTTCCGCAGTGGGCATCCAGCAACCGGGGTTCTTTTGTGGTTCTTGCTTTCCTAGAGGCTGAGAAAGGACCCAAGAACGCTGCTAAGGTTGTCAAGAAGGCGCTCAAGCCTGCGATGGGAGACTTGAAGAAGCTCGTCGACCAGCAGAAGGGCACTAAATTACTTGTCGAGAAGCTCCAATAGAGAGGAGATAGCTCAAACTTTATAGATCACAGGTTTTGTTTTCGTTGCTTATGGGTTTCGGACAAGCACAATTTCTTGACTACATGTAATCCTGGTCGTCGCTATCGTCTTCGATATCGTCGTCCTCAGATGTATCTGTAGCGCCACCTTCTTCTCCGTCTTCCTCCTCGTCGCTGTCGTGAAACGCTACAATGGGGTTTCCTTCTCGCCAATTCTTTACCAGCTCCAAAATTTTTGGATGCGTGTGCAGAATAGCGAGGTAAGCGACCGTTTCTCCAAACTAATCGAGCATTAGTGGACACGTTAGATGATATTTCCAAGATTTTGTTGAGGTTACCTTGTTCGGTTTATCCACCAGCTCGGCATCGCACTGCTGGAGCATGTTCATCAGTAGATTCACATTGCCACAGCTAGCCGCGTAGTGCAAAGCTGTCATGCCTTGAGCCTGTCGTACCACAACTCTTAACCATTCCTGCCGACTAATTTTTCAGATGTTTGCTGTGATCCTTGTACGTACATCTTGTAAGGTGAGATCTGAGCCAGCGTGCAGGAATACCATGCCTAGTTGGTGTAGAGGTGTTCCTCCTTCAGCACAAAGCATCAGTGGCGTCTGTCCAAACACCTATGGGAACGCGTGATGAGCAATGTCTTCTACAGAAACGTCCAACGCGAAGTACCTACATTTCGTGCATCAACCGAAGCACCGAGCTCGATGAGGGTTTCTGCTGCGAGCTTGCTTTCACCGACGACCGTCAGCATCAACGGGGTTGTACCCCACCGGTCTTGAACATTCAAGTTGGCACCATACTTGGCAAGAAGACGCACGATGTCTAGGTTACCGACGCGACTTGCCCAGTGCAGTGGAGTCCATCCATCTCTCTAAGCAGCGACAAATATGCCACAAGCGTTGTGTCATTGTCTGCACACCGTGACTGACCAAGGCACTTGCCGAAGCACAATTTCCGGCGTAAACGTACATCTTTCTTGCCGATCGACGCTCCCTTTTTCAGCAAAACGTGACAGATGCTCGCCCGGTGCAGCGTGCACGCCCAGTGCAACGCATTTCTGCCGTCCGAGCCGTTTGCGTCGATGTCGATCTTGTTGGCGATGCCAGACAGAATTTCGTCCACATTGTCTAAATGTGTGGTAGAAGCAGAGTACGTCAACCATTGGGGTCACTCAGTAGCCTGATCACAGTGATCGTGCCTGTTTTCGCAGCAAGCGTAAAGCCATCAGCAATTCTGCCGGCCCGTTTTGCTTCCTAGCACCATAAGCACAGAGCGCAACGATGTTCAACCAGGAGGCAGTGCCGTGGCATGAATGGAAATCCTTACAGCGTAGGAATGCGACAGCCGCCATAGCACGTAGGTGGCAGCAGCAAACGGCATCGCAGCTATGGCAAACGTATGTGTTGATCCTGTCCTGATACATGTGAACGTATTGATCTTCATGGTTTCGCGGCACTGCTCGTCATACACCGTCACCATCCGCTGCCACAACGTCACGGCCGGGATCAGCGCGATCGTCTCAAACAGCGAGCACACCACGGGCGTGACCAGCGTCGCCTCCTTGCCCTCCCCATTCCACGTGGGGATTTTGATGTCCAAGGCCACCATGACGCTGAATAGGAAGCTGACAATAGCGGCGATCAGCGCCAAGACAGTGAAAGCTCTCGTGGCTGTGGCGTCCCCTAGACACCACGGATCGCTGGAGGCAACAACCGAGAGAGCGCTGCACACTCGAGCGTCAGTTGGTACGCTCAGCAGGAGCAGCAGCAGAAGGCTTCAGCCATCAGACCCTACCAGAAGCGGCTGTATAACGTGAAAGACTGGTCCGCCGACGTGACGTCGGAGCTTTCGACCGCGGCGCCAGCGTTGATGAGTTTGTAGCGCACGCCAGTCCCCTGAACCGCAGAGAATGGCCGTCAGAAAAGGTATCCCGTGCGAGATTCAATCGCCCTACGGTAGTCAAGTCGCCTGCATCGCACCGTGAGGAACCAGAGGCCGATGTCTACGGAGTTGACGGCGTCGCGTGCCCATTTCTGGCCGCTGCAGGCCGTCAGCAGTAGCATCAACGACACGAAGCTGCACGCGTTGCCTGCGCAGTGGGGGCGTTAGTTTGTAGCGAGAGGCCCAGAGGACACTGCCCAGGACGCACCTAGCAGGAAGCGCACGCGAATCTTCATGATACGGACTGCGGCGCTTGAAGATTTGCGAATGTGACTTTTGACGCTGGAAAACGACTAATGTTGCGCATAGCGCTGAGTCCTACACTGTACTGGGGGTTCTCGACATGCAGTGGAGGTCCATAATGCGCCTTCGACTTCGAGCGAACACCAGACGTAGCTTGCTGGGAAACACTGAACACGAAATTGTACAACAAATGTTGTGATGAAGCAGCCAGCCAATACGGTAATTGCACAACAGGTAACAAACTGCTAACAACACGATATTTCAGTGCAGACTTTCCTGCAGCTAATAGCTGGACAGTGCCTGTCTTTCGGGCTTCATTGGAGCTTTTGCTGGACTCCCTCGAGAACGAGGGAGAGAAACCAGTATCGTGCTCAAAATGGAACCGAGGGGCTGGTCGCCATGAGCTGGAAGTCGTGGTTTCCCGACTGAAACCTAAGTGTATTACTGGGATTCTGCAGGCCGATCCAAGATTCGCTCGGCTTTACAAATTCAAGCTGCAAGGAATCTCGGCGAACCATCGCAAATGGGCAAATCGGGCGGGAACAGCCTCGCCCCGTCATTAGCAAAAGGAACCCAGAATCAGGGTTCCTTGGTGCCGAAGATACGTCCCGCATTTTCGCCAGGTTGCTCTACGGTGGCATCCAAATGGCGCCGCTGTCGATCTCCTTTCCTCGTGTTTAGCCGCAAATGGAGCGCTTGATCGAACTCGAATTTGTGCACTTATGAGCCTTGCTGTAACGACCACTGTCTCCCAAGTAGCCCTACCCACACAAAGATTCTCGTGAGGTGCAGCGAATACAATCCCCACTGCATCCGCTTTACGGCGAATCTGGATTCAAAAAAAGAAAAACTATAGCGATTCACTATGGGCCTCCGACAGCAAGGCAGAAACGCGCACCGGCCCAACGCATGCCAGTCTCATTTCCGATTTCGCACTCTTGAGCGCAAGCGTCAATTCTTTCTGCCGTAATGAACGTCCAAGACTTGCTTTCCACCGAGGTCGCCCTGTACCCGCCGTCGCCCGCGACGTCAGTGGCTAGCTGCTCCAGCGCGAGTAGCGCATCCTCCAGCGAGGAGGTCCCAAAGCGCGGCTGGGTGGCCCCCTTCCTGCTGCACCTGCACCAGATGCTGCGGCGAGAGGACGCCAAGATCATTCGCTGGGCCGACGACGGCATGGCCTTCCAGATCCTGGACAAGGAAGCCATGACCGCCCAGATCCTGCCCAAGTACTTCAAGAACAAGAACTTCTCGAGCTTCCAGCGCCAGCTCAACTACTTCGGCTTCCGCAAGTGGAGCAAGGCCCGCGCGCAGTTCCCCACCTATAGCCGCGAGCACTTCACGCGCGACAACTACAGTGAAATGTCGCTGGTCAAGCGCCAGAGCAAAAAGTCGCGCAAGC
Source organism: Phytophthora lateralis (assembly GCA_000500205.2). Lineage (NCBI taxonomy): Eukaryota > Oomycota > Peronosporomycetes > Peronosporales > Peronosporaceae > Phytophthora > Phytophthora lateralis. Next base: position 145,492 of record KV724973.1, on the reverse strand, counting down.
GCAAAGCCTCTTCCGACGAGGAGCAGCCGGCCAAGCGCACGGCGGTGGCGGCTTCCAACGTCGGTGCTAGCGAGAAGTGCAAACCCATTCTGCCGCGTCCGGGCGCGACCTCTCAGGAAGCTGTGGTCTCGCCGGTGCACTTTCAGCCTCGTGTGATGTCCCCACCCATGCACTCGGCCCCGGTTTTCAGTCTTCCAGTGCTTTCTCCCACCAGGAAGGTGAACAGCGGCTTCAAGCTGCCGTCCATTCGCGAGCTGTCGCTCTCCAGCGCGCTTTCGTACGCAGCCATCGGCCCCATCCGACCCTGCCTCATGGCTTAAGTGTCCGTCGTGTGTATTTTATGGTAGTCAACCCCAGCAACATTATTTATACAGAGAATCTACCTTTCCTCAACTCTTCACCTAATACGGGACTCAAAACTTTCTAATTACGGGACTTTGTTAGCCAACGGCGTTTCTTCTCGAAGCAAAACTTCTTTCCATTGAGCTGAAATGTCGAAGCTGAGGCTGTTGCTGCTCGGGGTTGCACTGCTTGCGACGGCGAGGGCTTGCACCATGATCGCAGTAGGACGCAACGCCACTGTCGACGGCTCCACGTTGGTGGCACACACGGACGACGCGGGGTTCGGCGCTGCCGATCTACGGATGGTGCGCGTTCCAGCTCAGGACCACGACCAAGGAGCGATGCGTCACGTGTACAACGTTCAACCAGGCTACCCGCGCCTCGTGACGACCCAGCGAGGACCCGAGTACAAACCCAAGAACGATCAGGAGCCGCTCATGACACCGCTGGGCGAAATCCCGCAAGTGCCGCACACGTTCGGCTACTTCGACCAGGACTACGGGTTCATCAACGAGGTGCAGCTCAGCATCGGAGAGAGCACGTGTGGAGCCAGGACGGCGGGCTGGCCGACGGACGCTGGGCCGCACGGCTACAACGTCTTTGGGATCGGAGAGCTCACCAAAGTCGCCCTGGAACGCTGCGACTCGGCTCGCTGTGCGGTGCAGACCATGGGCGACTTGGCTGTCATGTACGGGTTCTACAGTGAAGACAGTGGCGACCCAGCCAATCCAGGGTACGTGAGCTCTGCTGAGGCGTTGGGCATCACCGACCGGTACGGGGAAGTGTGGGTCTTTCACGTCCTAACGGGCCCTCACAATGCGAGTGCGGTGTGGGCTGCGCAGCGTGTACCTGACACGCATGTAGTCGTGGTGGCCAACGGATTTGTGATCCGTGAGATGGATCTGGACGATTCGGATCGCTTTTTGGCGTCGGAGAACGTGCTGTCCTTTGCTGAAGAAATGGGCTGGTGGGAGCCAAAACAAGGCAAGCCGTTCGACTTCACCGCTGCCTACGCTTCTCCGACTCCTGATCCTGTACGGGCATTGTATATGGGTCGTCGCATGTGGCGAGTGTTTGATCTTGTGGCGCCGTCGTTACAGCTAGACTCCCGTCTTGGACATTACCCAGAGTTCTCAACGTATCCGTTTTCAGTCGAACCAGATCGGAACCTTGATGTCTCGGACGTGACAAGACTGCTACGTGATTACTTCCAAGGAACTCCTTATGACTTGTCCAAGGGTCTTGCTGCTGGGCCGTTTGGAATGCCAATGCGTTGGGGAGGTGACGAAAAGGGCGTGATTGGTGGCTGGGAGCGGACGATTTCCATGTATCGCACGGTCTACAGCTTCGTGCTGCAGGTTCGTGGCCATCTCCCGGACGCTGTAGGCGGTGTGGCCTGGTACGGACAGAGCTCTCCGCATGCCTCGGTATATGTGCCTTTTTCCTGCGCACAGGAAGAGATCCCCGCAGCTTACACCCTGGGAAAGGAAAGCGAGTTCACGCCTGGATCTGCATGGTGGGCTTTCAGCTTCGTAAACAACTGGAGCATGATCCGCTTTGACGCTATCAGCAAGGACATCCGCTCTCGAATTGTTGAGCTGCAAAATACATGTTTTGCCGAGCGAAAAGCTATGGAGCACCACGTTACCCACAGCAGCTCCTTGACAGCAGCAGAAGCACGCATTTATCTGCAACAGCAGTCAAATCAACTAGCATCGCGAGTCGTCGATGAATGGTGGTCATTCGCGTGGAAGCTTGTGGGCAAATTCACAGACGGGTATATCACCACCGGAGAGGCTCCTGAGGAAATGGAGATGCCTGGCTACCCAGAATGGTGGCTCAAGCTTAGCGAGTTCTCAAAGTGGCCAGGCACTACGCTGGTACCGCCGCCCGTTCCAGCATTGGAAAAACAGCTCGAGCTGTTTGAGAGTCGCCAGAACTCCAATCTAGTGGTGCAGCAGACTGCTGGTGGGGACAGTGCAACGTTCACAAGGATTCTTTCAATCGCTGAGGTGGGTGTTGCTGCTGTTGTTGGAGCTGTCGTGGGTGCCTCAGTTACGTGGCTTATCGCTGAACGTCAACGACTGTCGGGATATCAGGCCATTGCGTAGTAAATCAGCGCTTGGAGTGAGGAGATCGGGCGTTTATCATTAGGTGTTCGTTGGGGCAGTGCACAAGCGCCTACATAGTAACGCACGGTGAAGGAGCAGACATGTTATGAGCTGCGTGTTTTGCTACAATCGAGAAATACATCTGAAGTCTATGACACCGGAGCACCTTACCTTGGCTTTCTGCAATCGTACGTCGCTTTTCTACTTGCTTGATGGGGGTCAAGGGTCTCTAGTATCTCTTGTGCGACTCCTTGTAGTTTCGCTTGGATGCTGGGCTCTCTGAACGCTTGCGTTCGTGGGGACGTCCTTCACGTCTGCCGGTCGGCGAGCCACTTCGATTGCCCTGGATCGGCCGGTTACCGAGCGAAGGCTTGCCTTCATCGTCGCTAAACGATCTCCACGAACTGCCTCCACGCTTTACAGAGCCTTCGCGTGTCGGCGGCTTACTCTGACCCGACCGACCACTGTCACTCCGAATTTTGCTGGTAAACCTGTCCAATTCTCCTCTTTTAGGCTTGTGATCTCCTCGGGACTTCGTTGGCTTTGAAGCGGCAATGAGACCAGGGGTACTCATTAACCCCATCGCTCGCAAAGTCTTCTTTTGCAGCATCGGCACCTCATCAAGTCCAATGAGCTGGCTGTAGAGAGCACCCGTCTCGACTAGGTCCGTTTTCGACATGCCCAGCTTTTTCAGGTTCGAGTTGTAAAACCCGAGGAAAGCAGCATACGCCTTCTCTGCCGATTGTTCGAGCTGGTTGCCAGTACCAAGTTTAGCGAGAGCACGCGTGGTTCGGTAGTTCTGTTTGTCCAGCTGAGGACGTTGCTCTAGCTCTGTGAGCGGCAGGTCGGCCAGGTCACGTAGCAGTGCCTTCTCGAAGTCAGCCAACACCAGAACGCCACGCCCCTCCATACCTGCGCGGGCAGTTCGCCCGAGTCGGTGAATGTACTGGTCGCGATCCGTGAGACCAACCTGCAGGACGAGCGACACATCCGGGTAGTCGACACCACGTGCGGAGACGTCAGAAGAGAACATGATCATCTTCTTCCCCTTACGAAAGGCATCCGCTGCCTTAGTGCGCGCAGATTGACTCTTGCGTGAGTGCATCTCCAAGACATTAGGAAAGCCAGCAGCCTGGAAAAGCTGCGCCATGAACTGCGCCGCCCGCGCAGTCGGCAGGAACACGATCACCTTGTACTCTGGCAGCTTCATGTGCTCCTCCAGCACGCCTTCCACCACAGGGATGACGTCTTGCAAGGCGCACACGACAAACTCCTGCACAGCTTGCGTGTTGGTCTGCTGGTCGTCACCCTCGATCGTATCCACAAAGGCATAGTCGTCACGCAACGCCACATCCTTGAGCTCTTCTGTGGCAGTCGGCAACGTCGCGCTGAAGAGCAACGTCTGCCGCTGCTTGGGCAAACGGCTGATGATCCGCATGATGTCGGGGCGGAATCCCATGTCCAGGAGGCGGTCGGCTTCGTCCAGAACAAGCACCTGCAGTCCGTCCAGCCTCTTCCGAATGTGTCCACTGTCGTCCTGCAGATGAGCTTGCAGTCGTCCTGGCGTGGACACCAGCACGTCAATGCCGCCCGGCTTTGTCAGTTCCTTGATGTCCCTGTTCACTGAACTTCCGCCCACAAAGCAGGACGTGCGCAGTCCGTGGGCGTCCGTGAGCTTGACGGCCTCCACTGCAATCTGCTGCGCCAGCTCTCGCGTCGGAGAGATCACGAGCGCCGAGATCTTGCCCTGTGTCTGCTGCGGGTTCTTGAGCATGCGCTCGAGCGTTGGCAGCAAGAATGCAATGGTCTTGCCATTGCCGGTCTTGCCCTTGGCCAGCACATCGCGTCCTTCCAGCACCAGCGGCAGCGTATCCTTCTGGACGTGCGTGAGGAACTCGTAGCCCATGTCGCGCGTCAACACATCCTTGGACTTCTGGGTGATTGGCAGCGACGCGAACGAAACGTCCGACAGGTAATTGCTAGCCGCACATGGGACATCGCTGGAGCGGAAGTTGCGGCGCAGCATGCGCGCTGGCAGCAGCGAGAGGTGGCGAGTCGTCCACATCGTCGAATGGTAGGTCGCGGGGCGAGACCCAAAATAGCCCGTTTAGGTATCTATAAAAGCGTCGTTTGGGGACGAGTGGTATTTTTAGCGTCGCTGGGATTGGCTATAAATACACACAGTGGGCGATAGACGTGACGTCACTGAATCTTATTTTGGGCCCTCATTGTGCGATTGACGAGACAGCGGAGACCTGAACTGGACGAGGAGACCATGGCGCTCGGACGACTGCTGTGTGTATTGGCGGCATCTTTCGCTGTGCTTGTGGTGGTGCCCGCGCCCTCAGACGCCATGATCGTGAAGCTGGATGGCCGTGTGGAAGAGTGTTTCCACGAGTACGTGCGCACCAAGCGCACCGCCTTCATGAAGATCGGCGTGCTGGACTCGACTGGCGCCTACGACGTACGACTGAAAGCGTACGGCCCGTTCCCATCATACCCGGAGGAGGAGAAGGTGGAGAAGAACTTCTTCGACCAGGTGGTGGTCACGCCGCACGACGAAATGAACCAGAACGTCGAGCACAGCGGCTTCAACTTCGAGTCGGAGCACCGCGGCGGATGGTACCGCTTCTGCCTGGACAACATGCACGACGGCAAACACAAGACCGTGGAGTGGTACACGTCCTTTGACCTGTCGAATGAGAACGATTTGGGCGAGGAGGACAAGCTGGAAAACCAAGCGCGCCAAGGTGCGGACCGTCTTGAGCTTTTGGTTGGGTGGATTACATGCTGACTCGTGTGTGGTGGATGATTTGTGCTGAGAGCAGAGCACAGGGAAGGCGTCAAGACGTCGCTTGACAGGTTGCAGACGCTGCTGAAGCTGATCCGAAACGAGCAGGACTACTACCGCGCACGAGTACACCGCCATGTGCAGAGTGAGTTGCGACGTTGAATAGTTCATGCGAGGTTGTTGTAACTGCACCGACTAACGGCTTGTTCGTTGTTATTGCTGTATTGCAGCGCTTGAGAGCAGCAAGTACCGTCTCGTCTACTACACGATGTTCGAGCTTGCTGTGCTGGGCGCCATGTACGGTGCACAGTCCTTCCTGCTGCACAAGTGGTTCAGCGACCGGGGTTATCTCTCCAAGCGCCAGTGGGCATAAATTGCATGATGGCATCGCGGCATAGATTAGTACTACGTCTCAGTCTTTTGAGGCTGACCGACTGCAGTGATAAACTGCCAACAACCCGACCAAAGAGCCATACAGGAGTAAAAAGCAAGGGCGATAGAGATTCTCAACACCAACATATTTTTTGAATCGTGCTTCTCTTTATTGCTCCACAGCCTCCAGTATGTGTCGAGTTCTAGCACTTAAGCCATCAACTAATAGTCCGAATCATCGCTGTCGATCTCCATCTCGTCAATAATCTCTTGGCATCGAGTTCGAAGTTCAGAGGTGCTTGCATTTCCACTAGCACACACCGAGACTGGGAATGCGGGCCCGCCAACTCCAGAAGTATCCTTGACCGACAGGTAAAACACCGTTCCATTACTTGGCTGCAGTGCAGGTACGAAACGATACCGGCCCTGTTCCTCTGTGAGGATGCCCTGGATCGGGCTCAGGTCGAGCAGTTCCCGCACTCGTGTCAACAAGAACCTATTCGACTCCACCACCACCTCAGAAGGACCGGGAACAGCGCCCTCTTCCTCCCTTCTCACAGCTTGAAATCTGCCTTTCTGGAAATAAAACACTCGGAACGGCGAGCGTTTGGTGAGCGGCTGCTGTGTGCCGGGACTGATGCATTCCAGCTCGATGAAGCCCGCAATCGGACCGACAACGTTCGGAACCGGCGCATCAACTTGCACCCGCTGCCCCGCACTGAACGATTCGACTGTCATGGAGAAAAAACTTGCCTCTTCGTTGCCTAGTCGCGCGCTGATCTTGATCGGGCCAAGCATGATCTGCGAGTGGTTTTGCACTTCGATCACCAACTGACCGCGTGCGCCGTTGAAGCCCGAGGAAATGAGCAGGTTCTGTAGCATGGCGGACTCCATCACGTCATTCATCATGCGCATCACCTGCGCATTCTGCGATAAGCTCTGCCCCACGCGCTCGAAGACCGACTCGAACGACTGCTGCAATCCCCCGGCGTAGCTTTCCAGCATCTTGGCCATGTCGTCCATCGCTTCAGTTTCAAAAATGGCACGCAAAGTTTTGTATTTTACAGGCGGTTGTAGACTTGGCTACATTTGACTGCGGCAACTTGCAAATCGATACTAAATGGAGTTCCCGATATTTTTCTAGTCAACCGACTCATCCTTCGTTGCAATAAATTACGATTGGGTTCTAATGATGAGGAAGTCACCTGGCGTTCTACTACGAAATCCAGTCGTCGAGGCGCAGCTTGGTGCTGGCAGACTCGGCTTGATGACTTATCTGCGGCCGTAGCCACCACGGTTACCTCCGCCGCGGCCACCGCCACGGCCACCACCACGGCCGCCAGTCATGTTGCCGCTGCTGTCACGCGTGTACGGCGAAGGCTCAATGCCAGGCACTCCCAGGAGGTTCATCTTCTTGAGTGTCCTCTTCTCGAGCTTGGGCACCTCGTCCAGACCGATCATCTCGCTGTATTCGGCCGCAAGTTGCACGAGCTCCACCGACTTCAGCTTGAGACGCTTCGCGTTCGAGTTGTAGAAACCGAGCCACGCCTGGTACGACTGCTGCGCCGACTTCTCCAAGTCACCGTGGTTCTTCAAGTTCTTCATAACGTTCAACGTGCGCGACTGGGACGGCACCAGCTTAGCCGGCGAATAGTTCTTGCTTGGCTCAAGAGGCAGGTCGGTCAGCTGATTCAGTAGAGTCGTTTCAAACTCGGACAGGATAAGGACACCCTTGCCCTTCATACCAGCACGCGCCGTACGTCCAAGGCGGTGAATGTACTGGTCACGGTCAGTGAGACCCACCTGGAGCACCAGCGACACGTCCGGGTAATCCACGCCACGCGCCGACACATCCGACGAGAACATCATGACCTTGTGGCCCTTACGGAAGGCCTCAGCCGTCTTCGTGCGCACCGCCTGACTCTTGCGAGAGTGAATCTCAAGCACACCCGGGAAACCCGCGGCTTGGAAAAGCTGGGCCATGAACTGAGCCGAGCGAGCGGTGGGGAAGAACAGCATCACCTTGTACGCCGGCAGCTTCATGTGCGCAGCCAGCACGTGCTCCATCATGGGGACCAATTCCTTCATCGAGCACACAATGTACTCCTGCTCTGTCTGCGCGTTCGTGTCCGCCTCGTTCTCGTCGATCGTGTCTACGAACGCGTAGTCCGAGCGCAGAGCCACACGCTTGAGCTCCTCCGTCGAAGCAGGCAGAGTGGCGCTGAACAGCAGCGTCTGACGCTGCTTCGGCAGGTAGCCAATGATGCGCATGACATCCGGGCGGAAGCCCATGTCCAGCAGTCGGTCAGCTTCATCCAGGATCAGTACACTGGCCCTGCCCAGTCGGTCAGCGATCCTGCCAGTGTTCTGCTTCAAGTGGTCAACAAGACGTCCAGGAGTTGCAACAAGGATGTCAATGGGCGCGCTGCTCGTGAGCGTGCGTTCATCCTTCTTGATGTTGGCACCACCCACGAAACACGCCACGTTTAGATCGTGGAACTTGGTGAGGCGCTTGGCCTCGGTTGCAATCTGCTGCGCCAGCTCGCGCGTGGGCGAGATAGCAAGCGTCGGGATCGTGCCCTGGCGACGTCCCTCCTGCACCATGTTCTCGATCACCGGTAGTAGGAAGGCCATGGTCTTGCCGTTGCCCGTCTTGGCCTTGGCCAGCACGTCCTTGCCCTCGATGATGAGCGGGAACGTCTCGTTCTGCACGTTCGTGAGGCGCTCGTATTTGAGGTCTTCGACGATGGCGCGCTTGGTCTGGGCCGAGATGTCCAGCGACGCGAACAGGACGTCCGACAGGTAGTCCAGGTTCGTGGGCTTGGAGGCCTCCACCGGCGCAGCATCAGTGGCAGCAGGAGCCTCCTGCGCCACCGGGGCAACGGTCTCCTGGGTCTGCTCGGCGTTCTTGCTACCATTGTTGCGTCGGCCGCCGCGACGCGGGCGCTTCTTCTTGTGCTCTGCATCGCTGTCCTTGCGGTCGCCGGCGGGCGCCTTGCGGCGCCAGTTGCCGTTGTTGCTGTCGTTGTGGTCTTGGCCTGGCATCTTGAGTTGACTGGGGTGCACGCGTGGCCGCCGGAGAAAACTGAAGAGTGAGTTAAACGGCCACAAACCAACCGAAAAGTGCCTTTTCGCGGGCGAGACAAGCCACTTGGCGTTTGTATGCTCCACCTAAACTACGATTTGGCATACTGCGACAGTTTCTTTCCATTGATCTTCCAGGATTTCCCACTTCAAAATATGCCGCAACGCAGTTAAAAACTCATGGAAGTCCCAAGCACAATTAATTTTAAACTCTTGTAGTCATGTCGACGCTTGCAGATTCGTTCCTAGAGGACCTAGACGAGCTCAGTGGGGGCAGCAGCGACGAGGAGGAGACGCCCACGCCTGTAAACGCAGATGAAGAGGACGAAGGTGATGATGACGCCGACGAGCTGATGCCCGAGGCATCCCAATCGGCCAAGAGGAAGCGCCAAGCGACCGAGGAAGAGCTGCCAGAGGAGAAGGCCCAGGACTTCGCTCAGTCGCTGCGCTCAAGCGTGAAGCAGCGCGGCGTGGCGGCTATCGCTACACTCAAGCGCTCGTCCAGGTACCTGGCTCACGTACAGAAGATTCAGCAGTTCGTGGACGTGGACGACGCAACAGCAGCCAAGCCCCAGCAGCTTGAGGAAGGCAGCGCCGAGTACGATCTGGTGGTGACGTCCAACGACCTGATGGTGCAGATCGACGACGAGATCGAGGCCGTGCACCGCTTCATCGCGGAGACGTACGCCGCCAAGTTCCCGGAGCTGGACTCGCTCGTACCGAACGCGCTGGACTACGCTCGCGTGGTCAAAGCTATTAGCAACGAGATGGACCTGACGCTCGTGGAGGAGCTGCCTAAGCTGCTGCCCAGCTCCGCGGTCATTGGCATTTCCGTCACTGGGTCGGGAACCAGTGGCAAACCGCTGGCCCCTGAGGACCTCAAGACGTGCATGGATGCGTGTGACGAGCTGCTGTCGCTGGAGAAGGACAAGAACATGATCCTGCGCTTCGTGGAGAGCCGCATGAAGCACTTGGCGCCGAATGTATCGCAGCTGGTAGGCACTCGCATTGCAGCGCAGCTGATTGGACTTGCTGGTGGTGTCGCGCAGCTTGCGAGGATCCCGTCGTGCAATTTGCAGGTATTGGGGCAAGAGAAGAAAGTGTTGAGTGGGTTTTCTTCTACTGCTGCATTGAAACATACTGGCGTCCTGTTTTTCAGTGACCTGGTGCAGAGTATGCCTCCCTACTTGCGTATGAAGGCGTGTCGAGCTGTAGCTGGCAAACTAGCGTTAATGGCGCGCGTGGATAGCCAGCCGCACCAAAATGATACGGAAGGTCTCGTGGGAGCACGCTTTCGGACTGAGCTAGTTGGTAAAATGGAGAAATGGCAGGAACCTCAAAAAGCTAAAACGAAGAAGGCGCTGCCGATCCCAGACGAGAAACCGAGACGTAAGCGTGGTGGCAAGCGCTACCGCAAGATCAAGGAGCGGCTGCAGATGACGGATGTACGCCGCGAAATGAATCGGCAGTCTTTCGCGACAGCTGATGAAGAATATGGCGACAACGCCATGGGCATCACATCCGGGCGCCTTGGCCACGAAGGATCGGGCAATTTGCGAATTATGCGCAAGGAACAGAAGCAGTCGAGCAAAAAGCTGCGTGCCGCGAACTTTGCTGCGTCGTCCGCTAGCAAGCCACCGCTTTCTGGGTTGGCATCCAGTCTCGCCTTCACACCCGTGCAGGGTATTGAGCTGATGAATCCTGAAGCTGCAAAGGCTCGTGTTGCGGAGGCCAACAAAAAATACTTTTCAGCTGCTAGTGGGTTTGTGAGCGTCGTCAAGAAGCCGTAGACTGCCCTGAAAAGATGTTGTTGTCTTGCTCAGGTCAAGGAGATATTGATGCTCAAGGCATGAGCAGGCAGATGAACAATGAAATTTGGGCTTGACACGCTCGTGGTTGGTCTCTTTTAGTGTCTGTCTTGTCCTGACATGGTACTCTACGACGCTGGTTGATATCTATCAGGTCTAGTGCCTAAGATCGCGAAAGTCGAGATCGATTGAGCTGGGAGATCCACACTCTGGCCAAATACGATGTCGGTGTTGGAGGTTTTGTACACGGCTCTCGATGTTGTGTTCGGCTCCGTTGTCCAGATATTAATCTGCGAGTAGTGAGCCATCACGTAGTGCTTGGGCCAACGTCTTCGGAGACCGCGAAGACATCGCCGACGTGCTTTACACCAACATGTCGTCGGTGTCCATCGACGGCGCGGCGGTGGACATTCCGGTACTTGATTTCAATAATGCGCGCTACAACATCGGCGGTTCTGGTGTTATCGTCATCGACGACAGCGGAACGGAGATCGCCATGAAGACGTCGGAGAACATGCCGGCGTTCAATGCAATCGAGACGTTCTGGCTAGACTGGACCAGCACGGACCCGCCTCAAAGAGTTGGAATTGGGACGCTGATACAAAACAGCGAGCAACGCTTGGCTTCGCATCGAAGCGCGAAGCCGACGTCTTTGAGGCGTATTCGAACTCTCCGCCGTGGTGGATGGCAAGCAACCGCGCAACTGCGACGACGCAGCTGATAATTTGCCGAGTACATACTTCGAGCAGTTTGCGCTGTACTTGGCAGTAAGGCGAAGGCAGACTGGGGTATCGAATTCAAGTACGTCGCCCCGTCCAATGAAGCCAACAGCAAGGCGTAGAAATTCCCCGAGCCGCAAGAGGCATGCCATTTGGCAGAGCGATATCCTGACACTGTTACGTACATAGCTGGACAAGCTCGGCTTGCAAAACGTGATCATTGCGACGAATCGTTGCATGTTATGACTCAAATGACGCAGGAAGAGTATTCTGGCATTGATGCTATGGGGAAGGTTAATTCGCACAGCTCTGATGGTCTTGGCCCCGTACAGTGTACACTGGCGACGACCGCGATAAATTGAAAGGGTTTGCCACAACTTTGGCCAAGCCTAAGATGATCTGGGACTCCATGTACGCAGACGAAGTAGTGGGGCTTATTCAGTCGAACCCAGGTGACATGTCGTCGTCGTCACTGAATACGTGTAAGCCGTGACTTGGGAAGGTTGGGCGGCTAAGAGTGTCCAGGCCAACGTGGAGCTTGCAATCGATGCAGCCGTGAACATGCTTCCTGGATGCAGTACCGGTATGCTCTCGCACGAAGCAAAATGATGAATGAAGAGTGAGTTCGGTACATGTATAACCACGAGTTTGAACCTGTTCAAATCGGTGTACGGTTCGGTCGCGCCGCAATCTGCGCACAATGTACACGATATCGAGTACCCTCTTTTACTCGTTCGGACAGTAAAAGTCGGCTGCAGTCTTGCCACGCGATCAGCTGGGGATCTGTGGATGCTGGGCAAGATCTGCGTCGGGAAACTTTCGTCTGCAGTGACTTACCATGTTGGTATGAACAAACTCGCTTGGGTTTCACAGTTATCAACCCGCGGACATACTACATATACTTCAAGTAGTAGTGCATTGGAACAATCCTTGGACACTCCATTAAGCAATTTGTTTGCGTTCATTTGGTTCCACCAGGGTACCTCCATGCTTGGCCAGCATCAGCTTATCGCGCTCAAAAGAAGTACTCCTCGTATTTCTGCTCGTAAATGATGCAAAACCGTCGGTCGGGGGTGCGCCTAACGCGATGCAACGTGCCTGGGATGCGGCCTTCCGTGGCTCGATTCAGGGCATGACCACAGAAAAGCACAATTTCCTTACCCGGGACGCACACCTTCTCGGCCTTAAGCCACTGTTTGGAGTGAGGATCGTACACATCCAGTCCTTCCACGCTCGGTACAGGCTCCACAACATACAGACTCGGATCGATGTGCTCGAACACATTTTCCATCTCGGACTGGCCGCTTCCTTTAATGTTCGGGTAGTGCAGTCCGTAGCAAACCGAAAAGTCTTTGTCCGACCGCGTACCACTCGGCTCAATATCATAGCCGACAGTCAAGCTCAACGCACGGTCGCAGATGCGCTGCATGCGGCGCTGCAGACCCAGCCAGTGGTCCTTAAACTCTGGTGACGGCCACACCAGCCTCGACATGTCCCCGCAAGCCACTCGGAAGCAGTCGCGCACACTTGTGTGCTCATATCCGCAGTACCAAAACGGTTTTCCATGCTCGTTGCGGTACACGTGTTTGCTGGTGCATCCGTTCTTCCACTCATCATTGTCGCTCGTGAAGAAGGTCTCAAAGTCTTGACGCACTTGGTCGTGGGTACGCTCCAGCGTCTCACCGAGCTCCGTGAGCACCACAAATGAGTGGCGCTCCATCATCTCCAGGAAGCGAGCGCGGTTCTTCCAGTTGAGGTCACTCAACCGCAGACGCGGCACTTGCACCGCATCGCCGGGAACTTGTTCAACGCGTGTTTCGACGGTCTCACATGGCTTCTGAACGACGGCGTCGGTAATTTCACCACTTGCATTGAGGCAGTAGTAACTGGCTGCGAGGCTGTAACCAGTCGGCATGGAGAAGCCTGCAGCGGTCATGTCGGTGGTGACGCGGCGCGAGGATTAATGGCTACGACACCTTGGTCGTGCCTTTGCGTCAGAGAACCGGGCCCCCACGTTTGGTCCAATCAAACAATAGTTCAAGTATATGACCATCACTCTGGGCATTTGGAGCACGGTGCCTAGCACCGTGGAAGTCGTTGGAGTGTACTAGTACAAATCTACGATCGGTTTATGTTATAAGTTAGCGCGGCGCTCGACACGAAGACATGCATGTCAACATGGCGAAGGGGGTACGCAGTGGAGGGACGAGCACCGGCAAAAGGTTTACCGTTCCACGCTAGACACCGTGCCTTACCGTCGAGTGTCTTCGAGACATGGTTGCCTTGGCATTGGCCGCGTGCAACTGGTTGTCCTTCTTATAGTCGAACAGACGCGAGCGCACCTGATCCAGATGACACTGCCACTCAGGCGTGCGCGGTCCCCGCGTCTTGTTGCCAACGTGCTTGGTCTTGTCAGCGGCCAGGTTGCGGTTGCGCTCCTCTAGCTGACGGCGGCGTTCGAGGTTCCTAGCTTTTGTGGCCACAAATCGCGGCGAGCTGTTGTAGTCCATGTACCGAGGGACAGACGTCGAGTTCGAGCGGCCTCTTGGAGATGCAACTACGAGCGGCGCAGCCCGCGTTGATTCCGAGAAATGCCGCGTCGACTTGACGGGCGGCGCCATGGTACCTGAGATCGACGAGCGACGAGACCTCGTGGGCGTTGGTGCTACTGGAGGTGGGTTCTTGGCGGCATAGTGGCGCAACTTTGGGGCTGAAGGGACTTTGTCCTTGGTAGTGGTGGACGACGATTTGCCCGTGAGCGAAGCACGTCGATACGAGTTAGGTGGGACAAGCTTCGAGGTCTTTGCCGATTGTAGGTTCTCAGGGAGCGACGAGCGTCTCGAGGGGTAGACGGTCGGCGTGACAATCTTGGAGGCTTCAGCGCTCGTCTCGCCTGACGCCTGCAGTAGATCAGGCAGGAAGATGTCGAGCGAGCTAAGAAGCGAGTCCAAGGAGCCTGTGGATGCAGTGGAGTAGGACGACGGGCTGGGCGGGACAGCCGAGTAGCAAGTGGATTTGATCGTGGTCGTTGAGTCGGCGTCGCTTTCGTCTTCGAAAGAGGTGCAAGTCGTGGTGTCACACTCATCGTCGGACTCCAAAGTGTTGACCGTGAGGCTCTTGTAGACCGCAGGCTTCGTCGGGGTCTCTGGCACAGCTAGTGGGGCCTCCTCCTCAGCTGGCCCCGTGGCGTTCTCTGTCTTCTGCGGCAACTGTGCAGGCTCCGACTGAGTGCGGGCGCGCTGTGTGTTCATGCGCTCGATGATTTCCTTCACCGGCGAGTTGTCAGACTTCGGCTGCGGTGGCAGCTCCATGCGTTTAGATCCGCCCACGAACCAGGAGCGCGGAGCTGCAGCATTGGCTTGCGCCATGAGCTCGAACCGGTCGATGAGTGTCTGCACACTCGAGGTGCTGTCCATTTTAATTGCCTTTGTCTCGGTGGACGACTAAGATAGCGTCGAGAAGCGTTTCCGCGATGGGGTCTCGTTCGCGTCAGCCTTGCGGGTCCGAAGCGGAACTGGCAGCGGTCGACACTAGCCGGCAGCGTTTTCGTGCTCGGGTTTTGGGGCGGGGCTTCCCGTCCTCTTTCTGGCGCTCGCTGAGCTCGTAACTCGTCGCACCTCAGTTGCCCGGCCAGTTCCGGACTGACCTGGCACAAAACGCTTGGTGCGGATGGCTTCAACCACGGGACCGCGCCGTTTCGACTTTCTGCCAATTGCGGAGCTTACAGTGCATTAATTGCCAATGGCGATCCGCAAAATTTAAAATTGACAGGCGGAATAAAGATCGCGAGTGATGTGTCCAACGACATATGCTGCGACAAAAATTCGATTTTCGGCCCATGCCGCTGCTAACAACTCTGACATGTGATATTATCGTATTTAGCACAACCTAAACAAACTAAACAACAACGATTTCAAACATGATAACCTACTGTTCTGTCATATTATGCTTTCCCGTAGGCTTAGTTTAAAACGGCCAATCAAATGAGGCGCGTCACATGCTCGCCCGGAAGTGTCGATGAGGCCGTGTATCACAGTTACCTGAGGCGAAACGCTAGAACCGCTCGCGGCGACGGCCATGGGCGCAGTTGCATTTACGCTCGAGGACTCGTGCGGGTCGATTGCTCCGGTGCCGCCGCGCCCCTTTGCCGACAAACAGGCTAGGCGTCGGACCTCGGCGCGTCTGAAGGCCGTTTCTTGCGGCGTTCTCGTTCCTTGGCGATTTGCTCCTGCACGAAACGGCCAAAGGATTCGGCCAGGTCGTCGATGCGCTTCTCGTGCTCGTGGTTTTGCGCCGACAGCTCGCGCTCCAGCCGCAGCACGTGGCCCTCGAGCACTGCGATCGCTCCCGCCTTCTCCTTCAAGATGGTGGCGCTCTCCACCGCCGCGATCTTTGCGCTGGAAGTCAGGGCCTGCAAAAAGACACAGGCAACGCATCAGTTTGCTAGGCAGGAGGCTCCGACGGACAGCGATCGGACGTACATGGATCCGCTCGTCGAAGGTTGCGTGCATCTGCACGAGTCTGGCGTCCTGCTCCTCTAGCTTCCGGACTTGCTGCTGCAACTTCTCCTCGCACCGAGTTCTCTCGCTCGTCACTGCTGCTAGCTGCATCTGCTTCTCCTGCAACGCCCTGGATTGCGTCTCCGTCGCGGCCTCGAACTCGCTCTGCGTTTCATCTCGGGCTTGCTGCAGCGAGACGTTGTCATGCCGGAGCTGGAGAATGGTCTCGAGGTGTTTTTCCACTTCTCGCTCGAGATGCTGCCGCGCCTTCTTCACCTCGGCGACTTGCGCCTCCACCGATCCGACCGAGCGCTGGATGCGCTCCTGCAGCTCCGCCTCCCATTGCTGCTTTTGCTCTCCGATTGTCTTTTCGTAGTCAATTTGCGATTGCAAAATCTTGGCCTGCAGAGCCTCACACTTCTCCTTGTGCTCGTGTACACTGCGTTCGCTTGCTTCTAGCTGAGTGGAGGTGTAGCTAAGCTGCGTCTGCACAGAGCCAACGATCATGTCGTGCTGCCGCTGCGCTGCGCTCATACTGCCTTCGTGACCCGACACGAGCTTGGATTCTTTGCGACCATACTCTTGTTGGGCATCTTGGAGCTGTTTCTGCAGCTTACCGATCTCTTCTGCTTGCGTTCTGCACAGCACTTTAATAACTCAGTACGACCATGCTCATTACTAAAGCCAATGAGTCGCCTACCTTAGTGTGAGTGTTGAGCGATGTACTTCGTTGTCGAGAGCATACTTGACCTCTTCCAACTGCGAGATCTGCTTGTCTTTCTGCTCCGTCTCCTTGCTGCGCAACGTCTCCATGTGTCCCATTTTCTCGCGAACAACGCCATTTTCGCGCTCGAGAGCAGTGCGTGCGGACCGGTACTCTTCGAACTCCAGCTTTCTTCGGTTCTCAAGTTCATCGAGTTGCATTCGCAGTTCATGGACGTCGCGCTTTGCATCAATCTCACGCTGTTGATACCGATCCCGTTCTTCCTTGGTCATGTCAGCGTCTTTGCGGACCTGCTGCAGCTGTGCCTTGAGCTCTTCCGTCTTCTCCGCCTGAATGACAGCAAAGACCATCATTAACCCTCGCTATCTAATACTTCATCGTATGTGCCACATATCTTACCATTTTCTGCAGCTCGCGCTTGCCTAGATTCCTCTCTAGCTCAAGCTCTTCTTTCTCCGCCAGAACTTGTAGTAGTAGTTGGTCATCCGGACCAGCTTTAGGGATCGAATTGTTGGATTCGACATCTTCATCGGGTTGGCACGATGCATCTACGGCCAAAGGTGGCTGTCTTCCCGAGAACGCTCGATTTCTGGTCAACAGCTCCTCAATCTCGTCCACGTGCTTTAAGCTGCTATTGTTCCCCATGAGCTCCAGTGTCACGAGCGAGTGATTGCTCTGCAATGCCTCGCGAAATGAGAGCACGCCTGGGTTTCCGACCTCATTCCAACGCAAATCCAGTTGACGTAGTGTGCGGTTAACTCTCAATGCTTTTGCAAGCGCCTTGGCACCCTCGGGCCCAATGTTGTTGTTGCGCAAGTCGAGCGTCAGCAACCGTTTATCGACCTCCAGCGCTCCGGCGAGAGCTTCCACCCCCTGATCCAGCAAGCCAACATTATTCCACTCCAGACTGATGACCACCACATTGTGCGACGAGCGAAGCAACGCCGCAAGCGCTCGGGCAGCTCCAGCTTCGAAGCAATTGCCTCTCAGATCCAATCGAGTCGGAACGCTCGCAAGCCGAGCCTTCTCGACAATCTCAGTGAACTTGTTGTCTCCCAAGTACGAGTTGCTGTAGTCGAGCACTGCGTCAACGGACTGCTTGGGATGCACATGGGCTACAGCCTCCGAATCCTCGACGAGACACTCGCGCCTCGGTGGGATCGTCATGCTTGTGACAAGAGTCGTTTCGTTCAAAGCACCCCAGCGATCTTTTGGACCAGGAGCCTGTTCAACATGTACATGAGCTGCTTGTTACTGAGGACACGATTGTCTCTGAAGTGCGTATTAGTCTTCTGCACCGACACTGTTCTAGCCACTTCGCTCGGGGCACGCTTGCACAACTACCACTACCCAGATGCGGTTGCTGCAAAACGACGGACAGTTTACCATATTGCACTGCTCTCGATATCACTGACATCCCCACGTGGTTGGCAGCTATTATCATGTGTGGAGCTTACCCAGACGCTTCCAATTCAGTCGATTTGGGTTGCAGTCGGTCATCAAAAGCTCCAAGGATCCCGACTGCTGCATCAAACCCAGAAGTTAAGGCCCACCAGTACCAGTTGAGCGTTGTCGATGTCTGATAACTACTAGGACAGACGCAAGCCTTCAAGCATGGGCGCCACGAATGAATTTGAAGTTGCAACGGCCACTTGGTTTGCAACACGCACGTCATTTATTCTACACGTGGATGAAGCACACTGGCATTTACATCGAGACGCGCTAGTGAAGATCATGGGATGTCTCGCCACCTGGGGCTCTGACGTGCGCTTACAGCGCGCTGCTGTCAACAGCATTTGCCTGGACAGCAGTACAGGTGGGGCTTGGAGGATCTCCCAGATGTACATGTATTCGCCAGCCAAATAATAATGCTTTGGTTCTCGGGTAGTGCTCTGCCGTTCGTTACTACACGATGCAAAAATCCACCCGGTAATTATAGGAGATCAAAGCTGGCAGCCTCACTCTCGAAAACGCCGCGTAGGTGGTAAAGTCTACTTTTTAGTTCCTAATGACCCCCGTCACCAATGCTCCTCTGACGCTGCATTCGCGGATCCAAGAAAGTTTTGATGGTCTCCAGTGTGTGGACCTGGTGGAGTGTGCTGCTTCCGGTCGCCAATTTGTCGACAAGCACACCCTCCTGACCTCCTCCACCAGTGAAGGTCGCAATGCTAGTGCTGCTGCCTTGCACGAATTGGACCTCCACCTTTCGGTTCGAGACGCCGAGAACGTGGTCAAGTTGGAACGGCATTTGCTGCAAGGAGAAAGACTCCACTTACTGCACGAACACTGCGCCCGCGGCGACCTGCTTGAAATCATGCAGCAAGAACTTCGCCTTCAGACGGCTGGTGTGCCACCTCACAGCTCTTCGATGATGACGTGCACTGACGCTGGGAGACGTCGTGTTTTCACTGCCGTGCTCCGAGGTGTGCAGGCTCTCCACTGCGCTGGAATCGCTCACTTGGACCTGTCACCGGAAAACATCTTCGTCACGGACTCAGGCGTCGCGAAAGTTGGGGATCTGGGTCACGCCCAGCGATTCCAGCACGACCGACCAAGCGTCCAGGTCGTACAAGTTGCCAAGGAAGCGTACGCTGCACCGGAGCTGCTAGCTTGCAAAGACGTGGAAGATGCACGTCAAGCTGATGCTTGGGCTTTGGGCGTCATCCTGTGGACAATGTGCACCAAGCGTGCTTTCGTGTGTCGCGCGTCTACTGACAGCGACAAGCTCTTCTGCCGCATGACTGAACGAGGCACAGCGTTTGCTCTCCAGGAGACTGGGCTGGTCACCCAGATGCCGGCCGCGATGGTTGACCTGTTGGCTGATCTCCTCGATGTCAACTCCAAATCAAGACTTACGGTGAGCGCAGCTCTGCAGCATCCGTGGGTGAAGCAGGACTCTGCAACGAGTAAGCAGCAGTCTCGACGCAAGTCCATCGGCAACATGTTCAAGAAGAAGGGCGAGGAGTTGATGAAGAAGCACCAGCGCCCAACCGAGAAAAAATCGCGAGGTCGCACCGCCAGTGCTGAGATCGCACTCGAGTCTACGCGTGTGGCCTTGACGTCTCGAAGTTTAGCTTAGAAGCCGCCAACCATCCACTCGTGTCTAGCACAAGAACACGCTTATAAGCGCTCTTTACAAGCGCAGAAACCCAACTAAAACGGGATAACATGAAACCAACGAACCACAAGTTCGTCCCTTTAAGCCGTCGCGTCCGCTTGATCAACTCCAGTCGCAGAGGAACCCTTGAAGTTGTGCTGTCTTTCGACGCAGCTTGGTAACATTGAGACCCGCGTAGAGCTCCGATGCGTCGACACTTCCTCTTCGCCGAGGATGAAAAGGAACGTAGTGTTGGGGACGGCAAGGCCAACCTGCTACGACTATGGCACAATCGACGAAATGCGATGCTGGAAGGCGACGAGTCCGCCGACGGGGGCGAAGCGAACGCGTTGGTTGGTCGCGAATTGACACTGCTGTGGGATTTAGCCAAGCCCCTGAATTCACGTACTGTGCAGCGTGACGGATACGTTGAGTTTTTCGCTCGAGCAGGAAAGGCACTGGTACTTCCGTTGTCAACCGATGCGAGTGCGATCCTCGCGGCTCGACGTGACTGGGAGTACGATTTAGAAGGTGTCGGCAGTGTCCATGAATCTACTAAAGCAGCTTCAAGTCTAGACACTGAGGTCATGTCAGCCGAGCAATTCCGCGAGGCAGTCATGCAGCTCGCGGAGATCATACTACCGGTTGAGAGTGCACCCAGCGTTTTCGCGGTCTTCTTTCGGGAGTTGCGCAATTCTGTAGCGGAACTTGCTTTCCCTCCTTCCGGCAGTGAACCGGAGCAAGATGAGACCAATTCAACCGAGCCGGTTGACCGGTTCACGCTTCGACCATTGAACCGCATCCCGAAAATTGCGAATGACGGGTTCCTGCAAAAGCTGCCGCCTTCGAACGAGGCCTTACGAAGTATCCGAGGGCTTCAACCTCCTGACCAGCGCGATATGTCACTTAAGCAGCTTCTTCTGTGCTACAACCCACGGAAGTTCTCACTCACCCGTGCGTTTCCCAAAAAGAAGGGCAGTGACACCAAAGTAGCAGAGGAAGCCAAGACAGATACTCCCCAGCCCGATGTCGAAGACGATATGACAGTGGCAAAACGTTTGCATCTGGAGCTTGTGGGCTCTATTGGTTCCGGGGCAACCCCCGTCCGAGGAAGAAAACTCCACCGTGAGACTGCAGCACATTGGAATCCCGAGGATGCACTTATTACAGCTCTGACTGAGTTTCCTTCGCTAAGAGTTGCGGTGGTGGGGCCACCTGGGTGTGGCAAGACTCGACTTGCCCGTGTGCTGGCACAACGACTTGGACTAAGGTATTTGTCACTTGATGGGGTTATTCAGCGCGCTGTTGAGCGCAGGATCCGAATACGTCGACGTCGACCTGCCGTCGTTATCCCTGTAGAGGGAGAAGAGTCAACTGTGGAGACACCTCAGGTGACGGAGACTACGGAGGCAGACGAGAATATCGATACTGACAGCGCTGATGAGGACGAATTCATGGACCGGGTTTTTCGAGATGAAGATCTCGATGCTTTTGGTGCAGGAGGTGTGGTTACTCGGGGCACGGCACTTGATCTGTTTCGACTGGAAGCCACTCGTTCTTTACTCGGTACGGTGCTGCAGCTTTATCGATGACGAGTCCGAACGAAACTCACTTTCTCTATTCCCTCCTTGTAGGTGGCGTCGGTGTGATTATGGACGATGTTTACCCGTGCGAGCTGTCGATTTCAGAAAACCCAGGGCACAGCATAGCAGTAGACTATTTGGTAACCCTCACAGCACTTCCCACCGAGATAGAGCACCAATTGCAAGGCTCACAACTTGCACCAGCAGCGGGCCGTCTGTACTCAGTACGAGAACTTGTCACGTTGAAAGCAACAAACGCTGAGGAGTTGGTTGCTGAAGGCTTCGCTGATCGTTTACAACCACCGAAGAAACGGGAGGTTGAGGCCGAAGAAGTGCAGGAACCCAATGGTAGTACTGCAAACGGTGATGCTGGGGTTAGCAGGGAAGGCCAGGAAGTCGACGAATCTTCTTCTCCCGAGGAAAATGACGAGGAAGGAGACGCTGGACAAGTTCGATCAGAAGAACCTGTACCACCACCGGAACTAACTCCTGCCGAACGCAACGAGATCGAACCTCCCGGAGAACGCACGTTGCCGTTTGGTTCAATAGCGATGGCAAAATTCACCAAGGGATACCACGAATACGTGACGCGAATGCAGCGAGAACTTTTAACGCGTCGAGTTGCTGACTCAACGAAAAAGCGGTCGGATTGTCATTTGGTGGTGGTTCTGGCCACTCAGTCTCTTAATGTGATTCGAGATCACTGCATCCAGACGATCACGGGTGTAAGTAGAGATGCCAGTAGTTGTGCGATTGTTTTTGGTTTCTTGACATTCAGCGTACTTGTCTTTTGGTGCTGTACAGACGTCTCTAGGCCTCTCATGCTTTAGTACGTCGCGTGAAGCCTGTCCAGTATCTCTGCCGGAGGATTTAAATGGTTCCAGCCGCGCTGAAAAAGTGAGGTGGCTACTCTACGGGGACTGGGCCGCGTTTCTTGAAGCCGAAGCAAGCTCAACCACCGAGTCATTCGCACGACTACCAAGACGTGACCCAAAACGCCGATTGCTCTCGAAGTGGCGAGAGTTTTGTCCTGTCGTGTCGACTTCTGTTGGTGCTCTGACATTAGGTGATCCAGAGTTTGCAGCATGCTACTCCGGTCGGGTCTACCTCTTGGCTTCACAAGAAGCACGGCGTGCCTTCTGCGCATATCCATTGCAATTCTTGCTTCGAGAAATTCCGGTTCCGTCCAAGTGTCGGAACTTCTGGCTCGTAACCACAGGTGCAGGGGATGTCTTCACGTCTTCATACCGAGAGACACTCGAGGCTGGGCTCCATGTGCAGACTGTGAGTACTTCAACGTTGCTCAAGACGTCACCCAGCATAGCGATGGAAATGCGTCTCATGAGCGGACAAATTGTATCCTCCGTGGAAGCTGCAGCGATAGCCTCCGATGCTGCCAAAGCATTGCTGGCGAAACAAAACGCGTCGTCTGGGTGGATGATCATGGACTTACCGCTTACGCGTGATGTCGCTGCCGTACTGCTCGAACATGGATGTGTCCCCGATGCAATACTGCTGCTGGACAGAAAGGTCGCCGCTGTTCAAGAAGACGGCGAAGGAAGTAGTAACGACATCGTGAGTGCTTTATCTTCATTGCGCCGTCAACAATTCCAGGCTGAAAAGGCTGGCGCTGAGGACGTCTCACAAGGAATTGGAGGGGCCACTCGAGTGATAACGTGCCCATTGTTCCGTCAGCCGAGTGACACTTTGGCAGCCATCGAGCGAGAGCTTAATCCAATCGCACCACGTCTGGACAGGGTCGAAGACGGACATGCCCCGGAGCTGGTTGATGAGTACGACCCAACTGTCATATTTGCCTCACCACTACCGGAAAATGACGTAGTTAACGAAGGAAAGCCAACATCAACCCCAGAGGAAGGAGAAGGTGAAATTGATGTCACTGACCCTGAAGCGGAAGCTCAAGCTGAAGCAGCAAGAAAGAGAGCTCTGCAGCTTCAGGGAGAGTGTGGCCGTTTTTGTCCTGTGACTTGGCACACCCGTGGTTTGTTGATCCCTGGACTACCAGCCAACGTTTGCTTGTTCCGCCAAAAGTTCTATGCCTTCGCTGGAGAACAGGAGCGACTTGCTTTCGAGCGAAATCCAGCAGCCTTCATCCCAAAAGGACCTCGGTCGACCACAAATTTCGTACCATGCGTGTTGGTGCTTGGTATTCGAGGATCCGGACGCGGCCGGGTCGCGGCGGCACTTGCCCAGTATCAATCGGAGCAAGTTGATTCTGTCGTGGAATATGTCAATGTGGACTTGGCCGTTGTTACAAATAGTGCAGAACGAAGACGACTACTAGAGGAACTCAAGCCGGAAGATGCGCGCATGACTTCAGAGGAACTGTTTGTCGAATCCCTCCAGCTCGAGCTTAAAAGTCAAGAACCAACACCCGAGAAAGCTGTAGCACGGATTATCGCTGGACTGGGGTCAGAATCTTCACGTATCCCAAGCACAGCGATGCTGGAGACTTGTTTCAAGCACGGACTCTTTCCAGCACTTGTAGTTCCGCTGACAGTGTCGGAGGATGACGCTGTGAATGCCTTGTTAGATCGTTGGGCTGCCAGCTTACCGACACCTCGTCGGAAGCTAGCTCTCATGCGAAAGAAAGAGGCTGGCGCTGCAGGTGAGGACGACACTATCGCCCAAGACGAAGCTGAGGAAGAAGAGCCACCGATCGATCTGGAAGAAGCACGGGAAGAAGAGAGTACTCGACTGCACGAACAATTCGCTGAGGACCAGAAGGTTCTAGATGAGGCTATCGCTGGACTCCGAGCGCGAGGTGTCAGGATCAGCAACCCGGTAGACGCTTCCGGTGCTTCAAGACAGACAATCAAAAACGTGAGATGCATCCTGAACGACTTTATGGCAGGACGAGAGACTCTTCTCGAGCACTGCGAAGTGCTCGACATGGCAGCGGGAGGCACAATGCAGCGGCTACTAGCATCAGGAGAACTTCTTGTTGGCAAACACGGACTTTCCTGTCCCGTGACAGGGCGAACTGATTCCTTATCAGCTGCCTCTGTGAAAGCTGTAGTGCATCGAAACCAGCTCTACTTTCCACGGTCACGCGAGGCGCGTCGTGCTTTCGTGGCTTGTCCGTCACGCTACTTGGACAAGCCTAGTCTTCCACCAAGGCATCCATTGACATGCTGTGTGGCAGGAGCTCCGTTTTCAGGCAAGACGCGCGTCTCCCAGGAACTTGCAAACGCACTTGGGTTGGTCTACGTATCTCCTCAAAACGCAATCGAATGGGTGATGCAGTGCCAGGGTGGATCAACACTGCGGCATCGGCTGCAGAAGATCACAAGCCTGCAGCATGACCCGCTTGGTGATGCAGCCATCACGCATGAGGCTATATGTGCTCGTCTTCGCTCTTCAGAGTGCCAGAAATGTGGTTGGGTTCTTGACGGGTATCTATTGCAGCGTCATGAGCTGCAACGCAGTCTTTTTCCTGTTTCGACAGAGACTTCATCGCAAAGTATTCAACCAGACATGCTCTTCATTTTGGAGTGCAGCTTCCAGAGTGTTTGGAAGAGTCACCAGACTCAAGTTGACAGGAACGAGCTTCGAGTGGCATTTACACAATGGCATCAGCACCGTCTAGAACTGCTAGACGTTTGGACTCGATGCTATGGTTGTTTCCACGTCCGGCAACTCGACAGCTCCATCAACTCGCTCTGGAACGTAGCTGCACAAGCACAACTATCTCTCGAAGAGCAACAGCGGTTGGCATCACACCACACCAGGGCCATGGCATCCGGTCGAGCTGCCCGCTCGTTGGGTGTGGTGCGCACGTACGAAGAGCTTCATGGGCGCCAACACAATATTTTTCAGACGTTCTGTCCTGTTGAGCTGCGTGCAGGGAAGTTTTGCAACTCTCGCCAATCAAACCGTGATCTATGCGTCGACTTCCGAGGCTGCAGTTTCTGGTTTGGACGCGAGCAAAACCTTGAGCAGTTTATTGACAATCCTGAAGGCTTCGTTGGGTATTTACCTGAACAAACCCCACTCGAACGGGGGGAAGAGTCGTGGCCAACGCAAGAAGAAGCAGAAAGCGAGGCACAAACTCTTGTCGCTAAAGCACCAGTGAACACGTCGCTGCTGAGTCTGCTCACTGTGCCCGACTGTGACTTCCCCGAGATGAAAGGCTATTGCCCGGTAACATTCGCGTTTGGCTCGAGCGTCAAAGATTGGGCTTCACTTCGTCACGGTAGTGTTTTCTTCCGCGCATCGTACCGCTCAAAAGTTTATTTCTTCGTCTCGGAGGAAGCACGCCGTAAATTCTGCGCCGAGCCCTCTCGATATTCGTCACAAAGTCTGCCAGTCAAGTTACCACCCCAGGTGACACTAGCCAAAAGCTACCCAGGTCAACTGGAGCAGAAACTTGGTGCTGCACTCAACGAAGTACTGCTTGCGCTGGGTTGTGAGCGTCCTAAGTTCCCGCAGATGTCGATGCGTGCTTCGGCATGCGTATATCTCGCCCTCTCACTCAAAGCCCTGCAACGCAGGTACCAATTGAAGGTAAAGCCTGACCCACGCTTAGCTCGAGACGAAGACGAATCGGATGAAGAGCAGAAACAACGGCAGGAACGAAGAGAAGAGCAGGCCGAGCGGGATGCGACCGCGCGTCGTGACGCCTTCTTGCGTGACTGCCGACTTGGTGAACAACTCAAAGTTGCTTCCACTCCGACACACACATCGTGTGGCTCTGGTGCTAAGGTTGCACGCAGCATGCGTGCAGCGCAAGACTCACAGGCTGACAATGAAACGGAGAACTACATCTCAGCAGCACCTGCCAACGAAGAAGTTGATCAGCTTCGTCATCGTTTCGATGTTATTGTCTCCGGGAGCAGCAGTGCCGATAAAACGCTATCAACCGACCCTCGCTCAGCACGAACACACGCCAGAGCTGCATTCCTCGAGTACAAACCTTCTACAGCAAGTTAGCAAATGACGAACTACGCTTCAGCGTATGCATCAAACAAACCTGTTGAAATTCAACAAGTACAGTACATGCATATCTACCTTGTCCTTCGTCTCAGTTGCGCAGCAGAGGTGTCGATTCGGTCACGTCAATTGCCACATGATCCTGTTGCAGGCCCCAGTCACCACCAAAAGGCGGCTTCCAAAGGTTAAGCAGAAGTGAGAATAGGATCACGGGCACAGACGAAAGCAGCTCCGACAGACCAGCGAGGGCCGGGGGAATCCAAATTCCAAGGGGCCCATACAGCGCACCGCAAGCCACAGGCATCATGAGCAGATTGTACATGAACCCCCAAGCGAAATTGTGCTTAATGCGCCTGTTGGTTGCGCACGAAAGCGCTCGGGCATTCAGTAGATCGCGCAGATCGTCCTTGACGAGCACGACGTCGGCAGCATCGAGGGCCACATCCGTTCCGGCTCCAAGCGCCACACCGACATCGGCCGTGGCTAAAGCTGGTGCGTCGTTCACACCGTCGCCCACGAACGCTACGCGCAGACCAAGGCTCTGGAGCAAGCGTACCTTGTCCACCTTTTGATGAGGCAGGGTTTCAGCTAGCACAGAGCCTTCTGGTACACCTAGCGCCGTCGCCACGCTCATCGCTGTTCCACGCTGGTCGCCTGTTACAATCCATGGCTGAATGCCCTCGCGCTTCAGCTGCTCGATAACACGTCTAGCTTCCGGGCGTGGAGTATCTCGCAGTGCGATAGCAGATAGCAACTCACCATTAACAGCCAAGAAAACTACGATGCACCCTTGTGATTGAAAACGCTGATTCGCCTCGATGAACTCGGCATGAACCTGCAGAGAGCCTGAGCCACCGTAACTCTGCTGCTTCAGCCACGTGAGCGAACCGAGGCGTACCTCAACACCATTCACAGTGCAGCGCACGCCACATCCCGGGACAGCCTCAAACGCTTGTGCTTCGTCGATCTGAGAGGCTTGGAGCTGAGTCTGAGCATGGGCAACAAGTGCTTTTCCGATGGAGTGCTCACTGCCGCTCTCTGCTGCAGCCACGAAGCGCCAGAGCTGGTTTCCATCAAAATCATCGCGTGGAGTGTAGAATACACCAGCAACCCCAAGACGTGCTGTAGTGAGCGTCCCCGTCTTATCAAAGACGACCGCATCAACCTCTTCCAGCGCTTCAAGTGCGCGACCACCTTTAAAGAGTACACCGACCTGCGAGCCTTTTGTTGTTGCCACCATCACTGCAGTTGGGACTGCGAGACTAATGGCACAAGGGCAACTAATGACTAGCACCGTGATCGCGAAGCGCAGCGCAAACGGGAAAGGAGCCCAGCCCTGCGTATCCACGTGATCATGTTTAGCGAGCGAATACCAAACCATGAACATGCATCCGGCCAGAATGATGATGAACGTGGTGAAGTATGCAGCCACAGCGTCCGCGATACTTTGGCGCACACCACGTGAAGCCTGAGCCTCCCCTACAAGACGCACCATTCGCGCCAGCATAGATTCGTGAATGGTATGCGTCACCCGCACGGTCAGGACACCTTGCGAGTTTATGGACCCACCAATTACAGTCGCGCCGGGTTCCTTGGGCACCTTGCGAGCTTCACCCGTTACCATCGACTCATCCACAGAACTGGCACCCCCCACAACCACGCCGTCCGTAGGAACTCGCGTACCGGGAAGTACTTTCAGCAAGTCGCCATGCTCCACAAGCACCACGTCAATGTACAGCTCCTTCTGGTCTTCGTCCTCAAGCAGAATTGCAGTCTTTGCCTGCATGCGCAGCAACGCATCCACACTGTTTGAAGCACGCGCCTTCACCAGCGTCTCGATGTATCGACCAACAAGAATGAGAGTAATCAGGAGCACCGTGACTTGGAAAAAAGTCTCTGTCTTCACTGGTGTTTGCTCTTGTGGAGGCAGTGAGGGCTCTTGCACCAAAGGATCCACCTCCACATGATTAGATGCTTGATACGTTGCGATCGCTTCTCTCGCAACTGTAAAAACAGAAAACGTGTAGGCAGTGCAGGCGCTCAGCGAGATGAGAACGTCCATAGTAACGCGTCCGCCGTAGCGCAGCGCAAGGAAAGCACTTTCGTGGATAGGGAATGCCACAAGGAGCAGCGCTGGGGTCGCACACGCCAACTCCACAGCATCTCTGATGCTCAGAAGATTCGCGGTACCCCAGACTGCTGCATCTGCTGGATTAGTGTCGGAAGAAAAGAGCGCTGGCAGCACAAACTCGACGAAGATCACCGGCAATGACAGCAGGCAGCTCCAGAACAACAGACGCGTAAAGCGCCTCACTTCTTCCTCTCCTGCGCGAACCGATGGCGCCCGCGGACTTGAGGCTTGAATGGTGAATCCAAGCTCATGCGAGAGGTACCGCACTATTTTTCGAGCACCCGTGATATCCGGGTTGTACTCAACCAGCAACGCCTTACTTGAGGGTCGCGATGAAGCTGGTGGTTCACTAACATCTTCAGCCGAAGCGACACCAGCGATCTCAAGAACCATTTTTTTGGCGCGTGGCACGCTTTCAGACTGCCCAAGGTGCAACACGATTCCCACGACGTCGTCACCAGAGAGCACACTCGGCTCAAATCCCAAGGTGGCCACGGTCTCTTCGATATACTTCGCCGTCACTAGTTGCGGATCAAATTGAAAGATACCGCGACTCGTAAGCAGGCTCACATTCACGTCCACAACACCACGCTGTCCGGCCATGAACTTCTCGATACGAGTGCAGCAGCCACTGCAAGTCATACCACTGATGTTGAGGCGGAGGCTCTCCAAGGACTCGGTCGTGGTACTCTTCCTACCCGAGATTGACCGCGTTTTCTCGAGAGTAGCTCCACGATCGTTGCGGAACTGCACCAAGCGTTTCAAGAAGCTGGGAGATCGCTCCGGAAGTGACAGGCCCTTCGCCTTCGACGAGTAGCAACCATCGGATTGTGTCTTAGACGCATCGGATGAACAGCAACCAGACGTCTTCGGCTCTTTCGTAGAAGCACAAGAGCCGTTGGTTTTGCTCTCCGTCTCGCCATTTGCAACCTTCGACGAACAGCAACCAGAGTCACTTGGGGTCTTTGACGGCTTCGATGAGCAGCAACCAGACGACTTTGTCTTTTCCTTTGAAGTACAGCAATCATCAGACTCGGTCACAATCTCTGCAGTCTTGTTGGACGAGCAACAACTGGAATCGTTAGTGGCCTTCTCCTCCTTTGACGAGCAACAGCTCGATATCTTCGGCTTTCCCTTCGAAGCGCAGCAACCGTCAGGTTCAGCCAATACTTGCGGTGTCTTGGACGAACAACAACCAGCGCCACTCGACTCGCCAACAGCGTCCGACGGGAAGCATCCAGACGTTTTCTTCAACCCCCGTGAGTCAGACTTTGCAGCCTTCGACGAGCAACAGCTCGGAGGTTTCAGTGTCTTCGCGTCCATAACCACTTCCACGGCCTCGTCTTCTCCCCCACAACAACCGTCAGCGCAGCTCGTTCCGCTCTCCGTCTCCTCAGCACAACCCTTTCCACTCTCCGTCTCCTTTCCCTTGCTGCAGCACGAAGTCTTGTCTGGCGACTCCTGGGCCGTGTCGCCGGCCTCCTCACCGCTGGAAGAGCAGGACGCCGACGTCTCTCCACCGTCGCTCTTGCCGTCAGTGTCCTGCATCTCCAGCGCCAAGGGATCTGCCACCGCTCGATGACCATTACGTTTACCCATTGTTACTTGTCCAACGTGCGGTGCGTTGAAGATTGTGAGCTTCTTGGATGCGGCCGTTGAAGCGCAGTCGTGAGCGCGACTTATTAGATAATATTTATTTAGATAATATCTATAAGATGCGTTTAAGTTGCTTCAATATTACAGCAACTTCAAATCCACATGAAGCAATGAAATAAACGCAACTTTAGCTCAAGGATGACGAATCGTGGTGTAATCGAACCGCCAGACCGGTTAACGCTTTGTTGTAACCGTTGGTGTTGTGGTACACGGTACCACCGATCGTGTGCGCCACACCAACCTGTGGTTGGCTGTGGTTTGCTCCGCGCCAGTCGTCCGCACCGCCACCGCTCAGTTCTTTTCAGACAGGTAAGGCGCGCAAGTGTGGGTTCCTATTTGTACGCTTCAACGCCCCTAACCTTGAGTTTACTTACTCAGGTATATTCATCACAATGCCCGCTACCAAGACGCAGAACGTGGTGCTCGCCCGCGGCATCAACGCCATCTCGGCCAACAGCCTCTCGAAGAAAAACGGCCGTGGCAAGGTCGTCAAGAAGGGCGGCGACAAGAAGGTCGTGGCCAAGAAGGCTACCACCACCAAGAAGTGGTACCCTGCTGACTACATCCCGAAGCCGCTCCAGTCGGCCAAGACCAAGCGCAACAGCGTCAAGACCGCCAAGCTGCGCAAGTCCATCACCCCCGGCTCGGTCCTGATCCTGCTGTCTGGCCGCTTCCGTGGCAAGCGCGTGGTCTTCCTCAAGCAGCTGGCTTCGGGCCTGCTGCTCGTGACGGGTGAGTTGCATGTCTCCTCTTGTCACAAATCTACTGCAGAAGAGTTGCGGCATTCCGATGATGCAAACTTGACACTTCGAGAGGCGCTCTGCCGTCCCCTTCCTACGCTCGCGTATATCCTCACGCTTCGTACTCCGGCGCTGCAGCCCGATAGCTTCCTTGTATGAGGTCAGGCTGTTGGTGCTTCGGCTCGTGGTTTGCGGAACAACGATTGAGGGTCTGGGTGGATGAGGAAGGGGTGTCTTTTTGCCGAAGATCCATCAGATTATGAGACCTGAGGAATGCCGGCTCTAGATCTCCTGTCTTTTGTGAGATGATGGTGCTTTGAATGCAATTGCTGACATAAGATTGTGATTGTTGATATGTTGCAGGCCCTTACAAGGTCAACGGTGTTCCCCTTCGTCGCGTGAACCAGTCGTACGTGATCGCCACGTCGACCAAGGTCAACATTGAGGGCCTGGAGCTCCCGGCCATCGACGACGCCTATTTCGCCAAGGAGAAGGCTGCCAAGAAGAGCAAGGAGGAGCTGTTCTTCGCCCAGTCGAGCGTCGTAAGTACTTGTTTTCGCTATGTTGCTATCCCCTGTCGTTCCGTTGGTCGGTTTTTCGAGACCACTACAAACAGTTCGTCCACACCCAGCAAGAAAGTTGTTATGCAATTGGAGATGGAGATTGACGAACCCTTTGGGATCTCTCTCTTTCTCCGGTTAAATTACTCTTTTTGTGTGACGGATTAGGTGGGAGGCGTGGATATCTTGGACGTCCATCGCTTCCTATCGTACCATGAGCGCTTGGGATCGCTTGCTTCGGCACATAAGCTCCCTATAAGACACTGACCGTGTTGGTTTTATTCCTCTCAGGCCCCCGTCATCTCGGAGCAGCGCAAGAAGGACCAGAAGGCCATCGACTCGGCTCTGATCAAGAAGCTCGACGCCGAGCCGTTCTTGAAGGCTTACCTGAATGCCAAGTTCTCGCTGACCAAGAACGACCGCGCTCACGCCCTCAAGTTCTAAGTGCGCTCTTGCTATCCTGTGTAGCAGTGTGATGTGCGATGATTGAGATAAGAACAGCAACCAATATACCTGATGAACTTATCACCAAACATGAGTGGATAGATTTGATTGCATTGTATTTTTTTTACCCTAGAATCTCATCGAGTAGATCTTGGAGCAGGGTATTCTCACTTTTGCCTTCATGTAATTCGTCGTCGTCGCTGTTTTCTTCCGACGAGCATTTCCTTGTTGAATAAAGACCGGTGCTTTCACTACTGCTGCCTTCGTTTACAAGCGTGTTGTAGCTAGAGCTCTTTTTCACCCTGAACGAACCACCGCTAGTCTGAATGGAACCAGTGCATTTTCCATCTGCTATCTCGCCACGAGCACTGACAAGCGAAGACCCCCATTCTTGGTGCCGTGTGTGCGCTTGGTATCGTTCTTTGGCTGTCCACTCTCGTCGCGATGACATGGCACCGCCACCAGCCCAATGACTAGAAGGCTCCACTGTAGATACCGGAATTTCCTCCAACTTTTTCGAGCACACACTTGTCCTTCCAGCATAGCTAGAGTACCATCCCATAGCTTTGTGGTCGCTCCGTAGCGGCAACACGGGCACTTCTTCCTCATGCAGCACTAAAGTAGGCACCGCAAGCGTTGGCCGTGCCAGTGGCTGGTCGAAAAAGCGGTGTTGAAGGGCCTGCGCCGCTGTGAGACGTCGACTCGGGTCAAATTGCAGTAGGTCTTGGACAAGTTGAACCGCTGTGGATGGTGTGCCGGGCGGTAGAAATCGAGTCCAGGATACAGGAGAGCATTTGGGGAAACGCATCTGCATATGAGAGGCCATCGCTGCACCTTCAGGCCACGTCTCCTTGGTCGGTGTGCCTAGAGCCTTGCAGATGCGGTAGAACTGGTCAGCCTCTGACGTCCCTGGGAAGAGCGGCGTACAAATCAGCAGCTCGACCATGATGCATCCGCAGGCCCACATATCAACGGGGCTGTTGTATGTTGTCGAGCGCAGTAACAGCTCTGGCGCGCGGTACCACCGCGTAGCCACGTAGTCTGTAAACGGCGGTCGCGACCGAATTTCGCGTGCTTGGCCCAAGTCAGCGATCTTGAGTGTATCATTGTGGCACAACAGGTTCTCAGGCTTGATATCGCGATGGAAGAATCCGTGCTTGTGCATGTACGCTAGACCACTAAAGAGCTGGTACATCATCGAACGGATCTGTGCCTCCGAGAACCATGGATGCGGGGGTACCAATGACCGAGATGAATTGGTAGCATCTGAATTTAAGCTTGGATCGCCTGCAGGACCACTTGAGCTGGAACTTCCAAGAGTTTTGAAATTGCGCATGACCCGAAAAAGTGACGTCTGCATGTACTCGAACACGAAGTAGAGCTCCTCCTTGTCTCGAATGACCTCTTTTAGAACCACGATGTTTTCATGGCGTAGCACGCGCAGCGACTTCAATTCGCGTAGCTGGAGACACTCCTCCCACGTGGGGAACAACGCCTTGATCTTCTTTACAGCGACTATTTCATGGGTCTTGACGCTACGCGCACGCGACACTTCCCCGAAAGCGCCGTCACCAACCCGGTCCAGTATTTCATAGCGGTTCATTTTGGGCGTGCTCCTCAACCGCAGCAATGTGAATAGTAAGACTTCCTCCTGCACCTATAAACAAACACAAACCAGTAACGATAATTGCTAGCAAGGTCAAAATCCTTTCGTGTTGCTGATGCGGCTTACACTGGTTCTATGGTGATTTAGTGAGCTTGCCGTAGCTTTCGATCATCCAGCGGAGTGTGCGTGCTACCGTATCAATGTCGACTTTGTGGAGCGCACTGTGTAAACAAGACAAATCGTGGTTAGATTTCCGTTGAAAAAGTATTAGAGAAAGCATGAAGGCGGGCGCAATATACCTGACAGGGAGCACAGCTAGATCGGTAGTCTGGCGCAGCTTATTGAAGTTTTCTTCCGCACCTGCATGATGCCAGAACGACGTCAGAGTGAGGTCGCTAAGCACTCATAGTAAATGTTCCTCCCGTACCTTGCTCATCCATCTTGTTGGCAACGATCAGGGACGGACGCGACGAGATTCCAGGAGCATACAGCTCCAGCTCTCTTTGAAGATGAGTGAAGTCCTCGAGGGGATCACGCCCCTCCGAGCCCGCCGTGTCAAGCACATACATCAAAATCTGTAAAATCACCGCACACACACCATGGTTAGTTCATCGCCCAGGTAGATCAATGACACACACACACACCTTTGTGCGCTCGATGTGGCGCAAGAAATCGTGACCAAGACCAACATTGCGGTGTGAACCGTCAATAAGTCCAGGGATGTCAGCCACACTCAAGCGGAACGTGTCTGGGAACTCCACAATACCCACGTATGGGTGGAGCGTCGTAAAAGGATAAGGTGCAATCTCAGGCGTTGCACGGCTGAGAACGCTCAACAGCGTCGACTTGCCCGCATTCGGGTATCCTACAAGACCCACATCGGCGATGGTCTTGAGTTCCAGCTCGTAGTATTGCGAGGCACCCGGGTGACCCGTAGTCTTGTTCTCCGGCATGTGCTTGCGCAGCCGTCCGAACTTGGTTGTCTTGCCTGCCAGGATGCGGTTACCCAGTCCAGGCTTTCCACCCTTCGCAGCAAGGAACGTGGCTCCAGACTGGTCCAAATCACACACCACCTCCATCTGGTCCACAATCTCGTACTCGCCGTTCTCCAGTTCGCGCTCGTAGCGCTCCACGCGCTTCACGAGTGTGCCACACGGCACCTTGACGTGGCAATGCTTGCCTCTCCTTCCAGCAGAATCATTTGCTGCACGCCAGCCACACAAGAGTCAGCACCCGGTAAAATATTTGCAACACACACATTAATTCCATGCACGTACCCATGCCGTTGGTGCCGGCGCCTCCCCTGAAGTGGTGCGTGGCGTTTGCCAAGTTCTGCATCTTGTCGGAGGCTTCGATCACGACGTCTCCTCCAGCGCCGCCGTGCCCACCATTTGGTCGCTTGCGCATGGCCGACTCGGCGAAGAAACTGGCGCAGCCGTTGCCTCCGTGGCCGCCCGTGGCCTTGACGCGGATGCGGTCCACGAAACGGCGCTTGGAGTGCTGCGCGCGTCGCACGCGCACCTTCTGCTTGACGTGCTCCTCGACCTTGCGGCGCCCCGCCGAGGCCGCGTCGCCCTCGTCGTCCAGCGTCCAGTCCTCGTCCAGGTCGTCCCAGTCCAGCTCCAGCTCCTCCAGCGCGTCGTTGTCATCGTCGTTGTCGTCATCGCCGCTTTGAACACTGAAGCAGCGAGTCGAGCAGCCTCCAAGGATGCTGCGAGGACGTAGCGGCGCAACCGTCAAGCCCCGCAGTAGACCGGACACGCGCAGCAGCATCTTGACGTCGATTAATGAACCTGTGGCTGCCTGCTAGTTTGTTTCGTACTTAAAGGGATATACACATAGTCAAAATGGAGAACGACTTCAACCGCCTGTATGCGTCGCTGCCGAATTGCTACAGCATTTGTATCGTTATGCTGATGCTGTGTGTGATCTTGACAGCTACGAGCGACTGGTGGCGCGACGCACGAGCAAGAAGAAGCGAGTTGATGCGACTGCAGACAAGAAGACACTCGATAGAGATGTGGCAGCGTCACAAGAGGCCTTGGAGACAGCGAGGCTAGAGGAAATTCGACGGAAAGAGCAGCAAGAGCGCGACGCACACATCTCCGGAGCCGTGAAGAGCCTGCGACTGGGCAGGAACCTGCGCGGCGTCGCTAGGATGAGTCGCTGTAGTCCTCATCACCTCGCATTTCGACTCGTGGCTGCGACGGAGCAAGACGAAGATCGTTTTGTGGAGAGATACCAACGGGTTAAACGACAGCGATCTCGGTTGTCTTGGCGTGGAGAGGGGCGTACGCTGAAGCTGAAACGTTGCATGAGACTGGAAGCAGTGGCAGCCAGGTAAACTATTACGTGGAGATGAAGGTGTAGAGTTGTATACTGACACTGTGTGACTGATACTTTAGGTTATATCTTCGTCAATCTGCTGCCTTTCGAGCTGATGCAGCCATGACACTTGAGGGAAGGCATCGTGTTGTCGAAGAGCTGCTGTTCTTCTCACCGAATAGCTCGAAGTTTCAGTCTCGGATCGGCTACGCTGATGCTAGCAATGTGGTGCCTCTCCCTCCCCCCCCAGCTCTCACATCAGTAAGTGACAATACTAACATTTAGGGGAGATGGCAACATGGAACTCCCGATGAAGGATAATGCCTGTGTACTAGTGTGGATCGAGACTAGGATCTAACTGTCTTGCACTCATGTTGCACTCGTGATGGAGCTCCGACTCATGAGCAACCGCGTCTCGGTGGCACCAGCGTAGCCATCTTTCGAAAAGGCGAAACCATGATATGCCTTCTGTAATGTTGTCCTGTGCTGTGAAGGTCGGCCGTCTGTCGGTATGACCGAACCGTTCTTCTTGGAGGCTCGCTTTGCGTGCGGAAGGCGGGCTGGCACCGCAACCGATGCATTGCTATTGTCGTTCCACTGCAGGAGCTTGCGGTCAAGGTTGAACTTGATGGTCTCTTTGGCGAGGTGCCAGTACTCTGGAAAGAACGTCGACCTGATGCCGTTGAGTAAATGAGCGTACGAGAGCGCTGCCACGGGGACGAACAGACAGACTAACCAGAAGGATGAAAGTCCAAAAGCTTGCTCCAGCATCAACTCCCATGTGAGATCCGAGAGCATCGCGACGTGGCTGCACACCAATGCAACCAGAAACCATATCAAAATTGAGCCCATGTAGATAAAGTAGTTGAAGAAGTAGAAACTGTTCTGGAACATGAACAACTTTGAGTTGGCGATGTTCACGACAAGGGTAAAGACGATAAAGCCCTCCAACCACATCGACGGACTGCCTCCAGAGAAGCCCGCGTTGCTCATGCTGTGGATTGTGATAAACGTGATGATAATACTCTCCACAATCGCTCCAACCACCCACAAGGAGAAGATGCTGGTATTGATGTCTTCATCACGAGGTCCGGTGAAATAGAGCTTCGGAAATGTCATAGCTACATCGTCGTTGACATCTTGGTCCAAAATGGAGGAGGCAACGATCGGAATGGCCGTCAGGGCGATATTGTACAGCTGTGTTCCGCTCTCCAAGAAAAACTTCTGCCCCGAGAACCCACATAACAGTGTGTACCAATATTGAGCAGCGGTGAAGAGGATGTTCTTGTAGAATATGAACAACACTAGCTGAGCCATTCGCCTGTAGTTCCAACGACCATGCACAAGCAACAGGCGCTGCAGAAAGCGAAATTGCGCGATAGCATAGTCGCTGGAGTTGACAGCTTGCATGCCTTCTTGGCCTGAAATTCCCACGCCGACATGCGCTTCTTGGATCATGGAAACATCGTTCGCTCCGTCTCCGATAGCGAGAGTACGAACACCAGGTACGTACTCCTTGATCAAAGCAACCATCTCCGCTTTTTGAGCGGGTGACACACGGCAAGCGATAACAGCTTTGCAGTATTGAGAGAATTCGGCGAGCAGAGGACGGCACGATCCGCGAAGGGCAAACATTAACGTCTCACCATCAATGACAAGGGCCAGCTCGCGTAGATCACCTCTCGTACTGGGGGGCGAAGCGAGGTAGGCAGTCACATCTGCACTGCGGGCTCCAATCTCATCTCTTAGCGTGCCCTCAAGTACTTCGGGAGTCGCTGCGATTTTCGAGTTGATGATAAAAAGTTTCATATCGTTCGTTATAAGCTGGCAAGCGAAGCCGATGTTGATAGCCGTCTCCTCCTTGTCACCAGTGAGTACCCAGATTTTAATGCCCGCACACGCCAAATTGGCGATTGCGTCGGGAACACCAGATTGCAATTTGTCCTCGATTGCGGTGGCCCCAAGCAGCTCCAAGTCACACTCAATCTCGTTCATGCATTGGTCAATTGCGTTCGGGAGGTCCTTCTTTCGCTTGTCAATTTCCGCCAGGTTGTTCTGCGCGTCGTGGAACCTTGTTGCCCATTCGGCGTAATACGAACGCTCAATTTCACGAACCGCAATCGTCAGTGTCCGCAGTCCGTCTTCAGCGTACTGATCGATATGGCGTCGAGTGATTTCCTGGAGCTGAGAAGAAGTAGATTCGTCCTCCCTGTCCTTCTCTAGCAGTCCATAGATGATCACGTCTGCACCTTTGGAGTACAAGAAGATTCGGCCATTTGGGTGACGGATAATCGTACTCATACGTTTTCGCGTACTGTTGAACTCGAGAACGTCCAGCATCTCGTACTTTTGTACTATTCCACGAACTTTAACATGAGCGATACCCGGAGATCGATTTACGAACTCATATCCAAAATAACCTGCACCTGCAACGAGTGCTTGCTCATCGGGAGATGAAGCCGACAGTGTGATTTCTTTAGAGTTTTCGTGCCGTTCTGGGATGACAGTGTGGCAAACCGCAAGGTGCGTGAAGAAGGCATCAATACGTCCCTGTTGAACGGACCCTGAGTCCCCCTTCATATCATTAAACAGCTCCGGACCATCAAAATTTACGTAAGGAACCTTGGGCCCCGTAGACTGTGCGGTCATATCTGGAAGGGGCTTGCCGGCACGTCTTAGCGCCGCTAGTCCGATCTCAGTGGTTCCATTTCCATAGGAGACCCCACCAATGGAGCACTTCCGGAACTCCATGACGTTGCATGTGAGTGTTCCCGTTTTGTCCGAGAAAATATATGAAATCTGCCCGAGCTCTTCGTTGAGTGACATGGAGCGCACCAATGTCGGGGTGTCTGTTTCGGGGTGGTAAATCTTGATGTCCCACTGAATAAATTGGGCCTGGAGATACTTGACCATGCTCATGGAAACAGCAAGTGAAATTGGCACGAACTGGTACATGAGTAGCAGATAGTAGAACAGCATGACAACCCAATCCACAAAAGCGCTGTTGTCGGACACGCTCATTTCCAAGTACCACACAGAACCGTTGTTCGCCTTCCAGGCCACCGCTCCTGTTGCACCTACGGCACTGAAGACAACCAAAATTGATAGCAACACAATCGTGTATCGGTTGATCGACCGGTCCATGGAACTCATCTTAGACGGAGGCGCCGAGTTGCTCATCATAATCTTCGTGTCCTTGCCGGTGTTGAAAACCACACCGTGCACCCAGTCGGTGTTTCGGATGATGCAGCCACGTAGGATGATACTTTCGTACGGGATGGAAGCGTTCTCCTTTCCTTCAACTTCCAGCACACCCTGGAAACTGTTGATTGCATTGTTCGGATGTTCGCAGCGGATGGCACCTTTCATCTTGACCAAGTTGTCAATCGAGCCCATATCTGCAAGTGTACACTCCATTGCTGACCGGACTTTCATGTTGGTCTCTCCATCCAAAGACTTGGTTTCGACGTAGCAAATGCCACACGGAGGTTGATTAGGGATTTCACTCACAGCGAGCACGAGCATGTCGGCCGGTACCAGTCCTCGATTCACCACCTTGACAACGTCACCTACTACGACGTCAGCCCACGTAGTTGGAGTGAATTTCTTCGATGCACGGTCTAGAACGAGTGTCGGACTCGCATTGGCAATATTGTCAGCTTGGTGACGTTTGTGGTCTTCGAGGATAGCAAACACGCCATCGACGGTGATGATAAAGAGCAGTGGGGGTAAAGTGGAAGGCTGGCCGCCGGTGTTACTGATGTCTGGGATGCACTGCAGGATACAGATGAGGAGGAAGTAGAGGTTGGAGAGTTTGCGGAAGCTCTCGAAGAGGAACTTGGGCAGGAAGCTCGCCACCGTGTACTTGGACGTGACGATGAAGTTGTTGCAATAGCCGGCTTCCGTGTTGCGCGTTGCATCGTTGAGGTGCACGACGCGGAACTCGCCACCGGCCTGTGCCGCAGCTCCTTCACCCATGGAGCTCCAGCTACTACCAGGGAAAAGGAGGAGGTTCAAGAGAGCGCCGAGTGCTGGTG
This sequence comes from Phytophthora lateralis, assembly GCA_000500205.2. Lineage (NCBI taxonomy): Eukaryota > Oomycota > Peronosporomycetes > Peronosporales > Peronosporaceae > Phytophthora > Phytophthora lateralis. The sequence goes on along the minus strand of KV724973.1, from coordinate 105,910 downwards.
GAACTAGGCAAAGTGGAGGCAGGAGTTGTGCACCCTTTCGACCGACGGCCGTGAATAGCGAGGACCATCATGAGATGCAGAGGAAGGGGTTTCGCCTGGCCTCAACGTCTGAGCGAGCGGGGTGGCCCGCTATTTATGCGAGTAGTGCCAAACTAAAAGCTCTCTTGGAGTCTCAAGTGCAAGAAGAGAGAGAGAAGAAGCTGTTCACAATGGCCACCTTGAAGCCCCCGGCTTAGAATACACTATGACACATACAGAAGTTGCTTTTCATCAGCTGCACCTGACTCACTTCGCCCCTGTCGCCCCACTTCAACTTGTCAAACGAATGGGCTAATCGACCACTACAATAGTATACATCAAGTAAATGTATCCCTTGTAGTAGCCTTTCCTTGGTCCCATTCGTGCTGGTCGAATAGATATCGAATGACTCGGTCGGAGTGATGGTCGCGTCAAGTGCGGATACCATTCTCACTTTCGAATTTGCCGGCTCAAGAGCAAGTCGATGAAAACCCGGCGTGCACACCGACGCAAACTGCGCTTCAGTTCCGCGAAGGACGCCGCCCCCGTGGCGACCGTCAAAGCGGAGCACGCTCCCAAGCGACCAGTGAAGCGGCGCAAACGCCAGTATCGCTCGCGTCGCGTCAGCACCATGCCGAGCAGCACAGCGCGACACCCAAACGGCCTTCCAACGGCGACGTGGAGCAACATCCAAGAGCGATTCGCGGCTGCCAAGAGCCTGGGGGAAATGTACGACGCCAAAGAGCTGGCGACTGCAGCGAGGAAGGCTCTTAACTGTGGCTTGCATTGGCAGAACGCGCACCACGTTGCAGTTTTTTAAGGAGCACGAGGAGCTGCAAGGCTTAGCCGCGGTTCCGGTCTTCCCGATCTTTGTTCCCGCGAGTGAAATCTACAGAATGAAGGGTATTGCGTGTGTGTTCCGTCGTTCTTGCTGCGCGGTGGCTTCGACCCTGATGAACGCTGCGTAGTGCCGAGGAAGAGAAGGATCTACGACGTGCTCCACGTACTGGAAGGTATGATATCTGTACGTTCCTGCTGGTTTGAGCGTTGATACGATGTGACGCCTGCAGGGGTTGGAGTGATCAAACGCGCGAGGTGGGGTGAGGTTAGGAGGAGGGCCAGAGGCGGCTACTTCTTGTACTACGGGAAGCCCGCAATGATCCAGCACCTGGCAAAGATGAAGAGCAACTCGGCACAAGTCATGCTGAATTTTCGCCAGTCTTGCAGCTCGAGGGTGGCCACTGCCGTGGAGGAAGATAGTTTTCTCGTCAAAACTTTCGAGAACCAGGCATCAATTGGAAAGTGGCCGTGCCTAGTAACTGCGACGGTCTGCTTCCTCGCGTTGTTGTTTCAACAAGACTATCAGGTCGTAGTGGCGCTACCCGACATGAGTGATCGGCTGATTGAGGCGAAGAAGTTCATCGGGGCCTTGGTACCGGGTTCGACACGAAACGAGTCTCCGTACAGTGATGTGCAACGCCGCATGTATGACGTGGTGTCGGTGCTGAAAGGCTGCAATTTGATTCTCACCTCAACCTCGGCAGATAAGTCGCTTGAGTCACCTCTCAATTCTACCGGCAAGGGCTACCAAAGAAAACACATCCGGTTCAACTACGACATATTTACGGACCTGAGCGTGCTGCTTACAACTTGTCATCCCAAGGCGTTGCAGTGGAATGTTAACTCAAATTACGACGAGCTGCTCCTTGGAACGAGTGCCAGTCCGCGCGCGTGGCAGAGTCCAAAAGAACCTTTTGAAGAGTCCATTGTCGTCTCTCCACCATCGGCGTGCTGGCAAAAGCTTGATGGGGCTGTGAATCTGAACACCTCTCCTACTTTTACCCCCACGAGATACCAACCAGAAGCACAGCAAACCATCCGCGTCCAAGACCTTTTTTCGCCTCTTGGCAAGGAATCTGCAGTGAAGAATGAGTGGTGTGACGAATCGCTGATGCAGCTTGAGCTTTACGATGCGCTTCCAAAACAATATCAGATCGACTGGGAGCTGAACAAACAGTTCAAGGATATTTATCGTGAGATGTGGGGCTCTTACGACATGCCAGCTTCCATTGAGGATGCGTCCGTCGAGGTGCAGTCACACAGATGCTGGAGTGACAAAGTGGACATGAAGTTGGCCAATCTCAAGTGCCATGAAGTACTGACAGAGGACGATGGTGGTACCACAGTCAACTTCTTCTGCTGATCGAGTAGTTTTCGCAGACGCAGCTTACATAATTCATACCAGGGTCCCTCTACAAGTTGAGTTTATATTCGTGCTTTCACTCACACTTCTTGCCGATGTACACACTCGAAACGTAGGCTGATCCAGTCGCCGAGCTCTCAGATCCATAGACCGCTGCTGCTTAGCGGGATGTCGGTGACGCCCGAGCAACTCAAGAAGCCGCTGGACACGCTGTCGCCGTCATCATCCTCCCAGTCGTCCTCCCAGTCGTCTTCCTCCTTCTCCTCCGTCTCGTTGTCAGACTCATCATCACTTAGGGGGCCCAACCCGCTAGCTCTCCGCACAATTTTCACGGCCTGCTTCTCCGCAGCGTGCGATTCAAGCATCAACGACTCGGAACGGTTGCGTGCCAATGCCGCAGCTAGCTGGCTTGCAACGAATGGTGGGACAATGTTCTCCTCCAGATTCACCGTCTCAAGATGAATGCTCACATCTACTGCATCGATCAGCGCTTTGGCTCCCACTCGAGTGATTCGGTTGCCCACGAGTTCCAGAGACTTGAGCGTGCAGTTGCAACGGATAGCCTGGGCCAATGCCTCAGCACCTCGGTCAGTTATCCGGTTGCTGTTCAAGCACAAGTGCGTCAACGAGTCGTGTCCGTACAGAGCCTGCGCTATTGCTTCCACCCCACGATCGCCAATCTCGTTGTCGTACAGGTTCAGGTACTCCAAAGTCGTGTTGTTGCACAGCATTTTGGAGAGAGCGATAGCACCATCGTCTCCGATGGCGTGGTCGCGAATTACAAGCTTGCGGACCGTGTGGTTGGTTGACAGAGAGCGCGCCACAAGAGCACACCCTTCGGACCCCAGACGCTTGTTGCGCTGCGCGAGAGTCGAGAAGTCCAGCTCGCTCACGTCACCGTCGTTGAGGCGGACGCGCTGCAATATCGAGCCTAACGTTGGACCTGTCCGCATGGCAAGGCAATAACGCGTGAGTTGTAGTCATCCAACCACTGCACGAAACCTCAGCAATACTCACCTTGAGCTAGTGGCGCGTACTTTGGCTGCGGCATGTCTTCCGGTGAGGAACGAGGCAGTGGTGGCTTTCCGAGACAAACGGTTGTGCTTTCAGCGGATCGCACAGCGAATGCAGAATCCACGGACGAAAACGTCACAGTGGTGCTTGTGGAAGACGGTGGTTGCTCCGCTTCCGACTTCCAACTGTCGTCGGAAACCACAGTGCTAGGAACGGATTGCAGCTCGTTTGCAGTAGGATCTTCGACGGCATGATCTTGATTCAGGTGGAGGTGGGGCTCCTCACTCTTCTCGCGAACGTCGCCAGCAGCTTTACTCTCCGTCTCCTGATTGCTGCTCGCAGTCTTCACCACTGATGGAGACCCGCAATCAAGTTCGACATCGGGCTCTTGATCAGGGTCAGCGACACCCTTGACGACGTCAGCAGTGGGGTCCTCCATTTTCAGGTCTCGCTCTAGATTTTGTGTCGGTGGCGCTACCTCGAAAGAATTAATTCCGGCAGCGGCGGGGTTGACATGTTCGGGTAAAGCTTGGGCGGCTTTCGCGCGTGCAACGGACTTGGACCGGAAGATCAAGCGTCTGCGCTCCCCGGGCCGGTCACCACCAAGCAATTGGCGCCAGTAGCGCTGCGGGAGACAATAAGGACGTCACGCAAGACAAGGAACAGGTCAGACTCGGAACTTGAAAAATGGTCACCGACGGAACAAACCTCGAGGTGGTGCTTGGCTCGACGGAGGTTGATGTCGGGCATGAGTAATGCCATCTACGCTGCCTTCTCGGCAATGCCGTTCTTGGTGTCGGTGATCTCTCGCTTCGAAAAACTCCGCCCTATACTGTAGCAACCTCAGGCAAAGCGTGCACGGAACTCCGATGGGGATGAACCCCAAAGCCACTCAAAGCTCTCATGTCGCCGTGACTCACAACGAACCCATCTGGCTGCCGATATACTATTGAAGAAACGATGTCCTCTCCCGCGAATCTACTCCATGCTATACTTTGCGAGACAAGAATGAACACCTTGGGGTCAAAGTACTGAACGTCGTCACATGTTGAAAGAGAAAAAAAATGTCATGTCTTTCGCTACAGATATACGCCTCCAGGCGTTTAGTTAAAAAGTGGTTTGTCTGCCCGGAACGCAGCAAAGATAGAGCCACACGCGACGCCACACACCACCACCCTCTCTACCTCTTGCGGCTCTTGTTGATCTCGAGGATGATGGCCTGCAGCTCGATGCATTGCTCGCGCATCAGCTCCAGGTCGTACTTCAGGTTGCGGTTCTCGATCTTCAGCATCGAGTTTTCGTCCTCCAGCGAGATGCCGCTCGAGCTCGAGGTGCTGCCGCTGCCACTGCGCGGCTTCATGAAGCTCTTGGCGCGGGCCGACAACTCGTTCAGGCGCTTCACGCTGCCGCGGCGACCCGAGTGCGCGACCTTGAACGACTCCATCCGGTCCGCGATCGATCGGCCGCGGCCTGCACGGACCGATGCCGGGTCATCACCGAAGCCCTCGTCGGCGTCCGAGTCATCAAGGTCATCGATCTCGTCAACCCACTGGCCGCCGTCGTAGTCCTCATCATTGTACTCGGGCTCCGGAACCTGCCCCGTCTTGTACCTCCTCCAGCCACGCTGAATCTTGATGATAGCACGTCGCTGGAAGTGATACTCCTTGTAGTCCAGCGACATACGCGCGTACGACTGCAGCACGACGGCAGCGCGGATTTTGTTGCGCAGGCGACGGCGCTCAAGGAAGCCCAGCACAATGCGCTGGATGGTGCGCGCCTCGTAGTACATAAAGTCGGACTTCATGGCCTCCAGCTCTTCCATCACACCGTTCTTGAAGTAGATTAGCGTCTTACCCATTTGGTACTCCAGCGGCGACTTGCGCCCGATCGACGTCATGAAGACGCTGCACGTGCGGCGAACATCCTTGCTGTGCATCGATGGCGGGAACATGATAGCGTAGCGCGTGGCCAGCTCCTTCGGAGTCAGACGACTCGGGTACCCGGAGCGCGTGATACGAATGGCTTCGATCACACCGGCCGAACGCAACTGCTCCACGATCATACGCTTGTTGAATTCCGTTGGACTCTTGTTCGAGTTCGGCTTGATGCAACGCACGTAGTGCGTGTTGGTAGTCTTGATGTTCTCCATCAGCTGCGCCAGCGACGTCTTGAACTGAGAGCCCAAACTCTTTGGGCCCTTCTTGCCGCGCCCGCTTCCGCCCTCCGTCACAGCCTCGCTGTCCTCAAAGAGCTCTGGTAGCAGCGAGACGCTGCTCAGTTGGATCAGGTCGAGCAGGTCCTTCTGCAACGTATCGCGGTGCTTCTCCATGAAACCCACCGTCTCGTACGTGACGGGACCAGCGTAGTGATTAACGATGAACTGCGTGCGCTTCACCTTAGGGAAGTCGATGCTTTCGTTTGTATTGCCGTCCTTCTTCGTCTGGTGATTGGTGCGAATCTTGTTCACCAGGGCCTCTTCCGTGTCACGCGGCTGACGCAGGTGATCGTTCATCAGGGCGATAATACCCATCTTACCTTCGATCACCTCCACAATGCCTTGGTTGTCCTGGTACTGAATGTGATCCCACTGCAAACCCTCACGGATGTACTCGTCCTCGACAGTCTTGAACACATCCGTAGTGAACTTCTGCTGCAGCTTCTCGTTCGCGTAGTTAATGCAAAACTGCTCGAAGCCGTTGTGCACAAAGTCCTCGAAACCAAAGATATCCAACACACCGATCTGACCGCTGATACGACTCTCGTCCGTGCTGATGGCAGCGTTGATCTTCACCACCATCCAGTCGAACATCTTCGAGTAGATGGTTTTAGCCAAGGCATCGCGGTTCTCGGTCGCTTCCACAGGGGCAAGCGGCACCGTTACGCTATCGTTGCGCGTGATGACCGTGCGGTTGCACAGCGCTTCCTCGATTCGCGTCGTGGGAAGACCGAACATCTTAGCAACCTGCGACAGAGCAGAACCGCTCGAAATACTGGAGCCCTCCTCTCCACTCTTGTCGAACGTCACCTCACCCAGCAGCAACACACCAGCCAAAATCTTGAAAAGCGTCTTCTGCGCGCGGCCATCGAGACCAATAATCGACAGCGACTTCTGCGTGCCAGCAAACCACTTACTGTCGTCCAGACCAGGAATCTGCATCTCCGCGAGCGAACCCGCGTACTGATACTTGCAATCAGGGTCCAGTCCAAAGTCCTTCAGCTCGCGGCTAGAAAGACCCGCAAGAAGCTGGTAGAAAATGTGGTAATTCCGCTCGCCCTCTGCAATTGACACCACACGCGACTTCTCCAACAAATAGGTCTCGCACTTTGCGCCGATCAGCTTGCCACGGTCATCGAACTGCAGCTGCGTAAACTTACCGAAACGCGAACTGTTGTCGTTACGCGTCGTCTTCGCATTACCGAAAGACTCGAGAAGCGGGTTGACATCGATGACTTTAGCAATCGTCTTGTCCTTGCGACCGCCAGCCACGCTAGCCAGGTGGTTCATCACAATTTTCGTCGTTTCCGTCTTACCAGCACCTGACTCACCACTCACAAGAATACTCTGGTTCATCTCATTGGTTTTCATGTGCTTGTACGCCGCTGTTGAGGTTGAGTACACGTGGGGAGGCAGCGAGTCACGCGGCTTCCGTAGGTACTCCTCATGCAGGTGATCGCCATAAAGGTTCTCAATCCACTTGTACGGGTTCAGAGCGATCACGATGTCGTTAGTGTACGTGTAGGGCTTCGAGGCAGCGAAGCGCTGCTTCAAATTAAACAGGATTGACGGTTCGTTCAAGTAGCGAAGCAAACGCATATCCTCAACGCCCTCCGGGTTGTCGTGGAGAATGGCTATCGGAAGAGATTCCACTTCGGTCGCCGTCGGTCCGGCAACGGCACGAATGATCTCCGGATTCTTGAGATCTACAACACGCTGCTCCGAATCGCCCGAATCCAAGAACGCTGTGATAGTTACCTCCTTTCGTCGCTCACTGTAATCCACAATTTCGGAAAGCAACCACACTTCCTCCTTGTCAGGAATGTAGCATTGCACGCCCGGGACAATTAGGTTCTGCTTATTTCCAGCACCTGCCGCCTGCCGACGGAGTTGCTCTTCTTTAATCTCCAGCTGCTCGTTCATGAAAGCCTTGCGCTTCTTCTCCAAGCTGAAGTTGTTTTTGCGACGACGCTTAGGGGGCACCCAGTACGTTTGACGCTTGCGGATGTAGTTGCCGCGACCTGTAGAGCGTTCAATCAGGTGACGTGGCTTAAATGTCGTTGGTGTTGATGCCACTTGTGTTGGGGCATTGTACGCTGGCTTACGAGCTGCCCGTCCGCCGGCAGATGAGTTCGTCGCCGGGTTAAACGAAGCAAACGTCGGTTTCGCTGGGGCGGCCGACGGAATTGAAGGAATTGAGTTCGTCGATACAAGGAAAGCAGCCAGCTTGCTTTGCGACCGAGGCTTCGTCGGCGAGCCGGGTGATGCGGACGGTTGCTTCTGCATGAAGCTACTGAGCTTGTTGGCACCACCGGTATTAACTGAAGGTTTTGACGGAGCAGGAGGTGAGGGAGGTTTCGGGCTGTTGCCACCGGTGAAGGCAGCCTTGCGCTGCGCGAACTGATCACTTACGGCGCCGTGACCTCGGACAGGGGCAGACTTCGGAGGGGAAGGTGTGGGCATATTACCCGCAGCGGGAGAGACCGACGTCTTGGAGCCCTTCGACCCCGGATAAGGACCCGAAGCAGGTGTCGTCTCGACAGGTGGCGGGTTGGACTGCATGAAGGCCGCGAACTTGTTGCGGGCATTGCCGCCAGTCGGTTGCGACTTGGGAGGCTGCTTGGGCGACACTGGCCTCCTCACCGTCGGCTGAGGCTTTGGCTGCGGTGCCGGTGGTTTTCTTGCCGAATTGGCCTTCTTGGGCGGGCCTGAAGGACGCTCAGCGTGCATCAATGGCGAGTGCGAAGCCGGCACTTGGCTCAAGAAGGCGTTGAGACGGTTCGAGTTAGCACCCCCGCTGTTACTCCTAGAGTCCTTTTGCTGCTGGCTCGGGGGCGGCTCTAACGGAGTCGTCGGAGGCGGTGATCCCTGCGGAGACATCATCCCACCGCCAAGTTGTGGGGAAAGCGGTGGAGGAGTAGCCGGGGGTGTCCCCTGCGGTGATTTGTCCACTATTTTCTTCCCGGATGCCGTTTTTTTCTTCCTGGACAGGAATCCTCCCTTCATGAAGTTGGTGAGTTTGTTGTTGCTGCCGGTCTTCTTAACTGGCGACGTGCCCTGCGAGCTTCCTGTGGACGTCATGGACTCTGCATCGGACACGGGGTCCTCCTCGTACTCGCCCGTGTACCCAATTGTACCAAACCTGTCGAACAGGATGGAGAGTGTACCCAGCACCGTGGCAAAATCGGCACCTGCATCTAGCAGGTCGTCGGCCTGGAAAATCTCCCCGTCGTTGAGACCCTGCTTCCTGCACCACTCGAGGAAGAGGCGGATGTTGGCCTTGGAGTGGAAGACCGTGTTGAGCTTGTTGACCTTGAGGTTGGCCGCCGGGTCCACGCCGTTGGCCAGCAGACACAGCAACTGGCCGTCGCGCAGCATGACCGACAGGTGCTCGCCATGGTCGTTGGACGTGGCCGTGACGCTGCAGATCCACTCCTGCAGCTCCTCCGTGCGGCGCACCGTCATGTTGGACGCGTTTCGAGTCCCCTGTGACCTGAATCAAGTGAGCGGGAGCCTGTGGGGCGGGGGTCCAAGCCTGGAACTGGCTGCGATAAGACCAAGAGGCCTGGCTGGCGGTCTCCGTACCCTCGCGAGTGAGCAATAGAGAGACTTCTGGGCAATGCACTCGGCGACCGGACGCCCTTGCTACTCCTCTGAACCGTTGAAAAACTGACTCCTTGTCTTGAGCGAAGTGATGGTCAAGTACTTGCCGCGCACACACGACGCGCACACAACCCTCCCTTTACGCTGCCTCGGCATACAAAAACCAAGTGGGGGAACAGCTGCGGGGACAGACTTCGGAGACCGACGACGAGACGAAATCGGATTGCCGCACGCCGACCAAGGACGACAATGCCTGCATTTGCACTTGCATGTGGCTATGGCACATGCAAGTAGTTATACATGTAGTGAACCTAGATCTACCCGCAAGTTGTAGTTGGATGGATATTTCCACTGGGTCTGAGAGCCCGTGGTCGATTGCAGCTTTTTTTCCGTTCCGGGAAGCCTCTGCATGGGATGCTGTGGCCTGGGCTTGCTCGAAAGGAGCTGGTACCGTATCCGTTACTGAGGTAACTCACTCAGTGCTGCTGTGAGGAGACATGGGCAACGGCCATCGTCGTCGTCGGGCTAATGCTCTTGACAGGATGACATCCCACTCGCGAGTTGTTTCAGCAGCGGCAGAAACGCTGGCCAGTAAACAGCAATTCGGCTGGCCTTCAGACCAGCCCTCGCTGCAGCCATCCTGAGCGTACCCACGGAGCTGTACCTGGCGATCGGCGACCAGCTTCTTGTTTGGCCCGCGTGAACGTGGCGCTGGCTGAACGTCACGCAGAGAGCACTACAAATGCTCGTGTGGCACCGAGACTCGCAACTCGAAGCAAGTACGGTACATGTACGCCCAACGCGCATAAGAAAACTCGTCGAGCATGCACATGTTAGCGGATTACTGAAAATGGCTTCAAAACTCTAGGCAGAAAACGAGTCAGAAGATTCGTAGCCAATCAAATGGTTGTGTTGAAGTTGTCCGAAGATCGCCATTCGACGCTTGGTCTCCGCAGAAGAAAGCATGCAGTCGCTCGAGCTGCTGCTGCTGATCCTGGCGGCGCTGCTGTCCATGACCCGCGGCAGCATCTACGCGGGCTATACGGTCGGGCGGCAGTTCCAGTACATCGGCAAGTTCTGCTTCTCCTGGACGCCCACGCTCGACAACGTCGCTGGGGTACGCCCCAAGCTTAGAGAACTTCGTAACCTACAAGCAATAGACTGACAGTGAGCTCCCTGTTGTTGTAGCGCATCGCAGGAGAGATTGAGACGGACGTGACCGGGCTCCAAGTCGCCATCTACGACGACGAGACGCTCTTCTGGAATTTCGTCATGACTGACAGCGACTGCGACTGCGACTGCAAAGTCTCTGCCAAGCACACCAAGGGCGTCTACAACGTCACTACCACCAACAGTCACCACGTGACTCCGTTCTCCTTCAGTGTGGACATCCATGAACATCTACGCCCGAGATTCTGGTACGTGGCGCTGGCGCGCTGTGTGCCCGGTGGGGACAAGTACAAACCTTCCTTCACCGAAATTACGGAGACCAACTTCCGTAAATACTACTTCTCGTCGTGGTATAATATCCACATGACGCAGGGGGACGGGAGTGAACTCCCTGTGCAGCAGCAAGGAATGCCCACGATCTACGCAGTCATGACCGCAGTAGCGGGAGCTGCAGCGGCGGCTCAAATGGTGGCTGTGCGGGGCATGAGGAGCGAGTCGTTCCACCCGATCACGCGAATTATCACGCTTGTGGTGCTCCTTTTCTTCCTGTGCAACGCACTGCTCTTTATCCATTTCACAACGTACCAGTTTAACGGCTACGGAGTGCCGTTCTTTAAGTATTCGGCCAAGATCGCGGAGGTGTTCGTTCGCGTGGGCACGTTGCTACTGGCCATGCTGATCGCGAAAGGATGGACTATTAGTAGCGTCGCGCTGGACGGTCAGATCAAGCTCTCGTGTGTCATGATCGCGATCCTCGCGCTGTACCTGTCCATGGCGATGTGGTATCTTGTATGGCTCGACCCCGCGTCGACGCTGTACATCTACGACTCGTGGCCAGGTCTTGGCATCTGCGTTTTGCAGATGTGTGTTCTCGGGTGGTTTATCAACACCATCCTGGAGACACGCTCGTACGAGAAGGTGTCAACAAAGCGGCGTTTCTTCCTGCGAGTAAGGATGACAAAACTACTATTGACTGCCCGACCAAAGTGCTGTACTAATCCCTGCTTCAGATGTGCTGCTTATTCTCGGTATTTTTTGTAGCCTTGCCGATCATCGTGCTTATCGCATCATTCTTGTCGCCGTGGGTGCGTGAGAAAACTGTGGCAGTCATGACGACCTCAGTGCATTGCTTTATCTATCTGGCTCTGATTTATACGCTGTGGCCGACCCGAGCCCCTCGCTACTTCGAGGTACTACAAAGTACAACATTTAGCGACAGTGTTGACTTGCTAACTATTGTGAAAATGGTCTGTATGTAGCGCCTTTACTCTGTTTCGTCGCCATCCGAGAAGGCATCCTTACGTGACCAGCATCTCCCCACTGAAGAGCTCTAGCAAACCAACAGGTTGTGATAGATTGGTACCTTCCGTTGGTGACGTGGCTACTTATCTCCATCGTTGATTTATCTGCGGTTTACCCCTTAATGAAGTTATCGTTCTTGTCTACGCAACAACATGAGCGCAACCACGGACTACATTATGGTCCTGTTAAGATGCATCCGAGTCTTCCAGTATAGCGTAAGCGTTTGGGTTTCCACGTGCGCAAGCTGTGAAAGCGCATGAAGTACTTCGTCGGTGCAAATAGAGGATTGAGGGTCTTCTATACGCTTGACCGTCTTTTGCGTCAGATCCTGTAAAACGAGTCCACATACGCACAAGGTTAACACATGCATGTATGCGACACAGTTCTATCGTGCATCGACCAACAGACCTCCACAAGGCTTTCAAGAGCGGCTATGGGCTCTAGCATTTCGCCAATGTCCAGTGCGAGTTCTTCAGAGCGGTCTTCTTCATTAATAGTTCGTGAGGTTCCATCGCTCCATCTGCTGATAGCCTCCAGCACAAGAGCTCGCATCTGCACAGTATCACGATACAATAGCTATATTAGTTTCAGCGCCTACCTGGTTTGGAAAGCTCAACCACATGGGAATACGTACTGCTGAGAGATCAGCCACATCGGAGCATTGGATAGTAAGATCAACAAAGCGTTGCTGGCCTTCTGATGGCGTAAAACGCAACAGTATCAGACTCCCTGAGAAGGTTCGCAATAGCGTCCAAAGCTTTCCATGCTGGGTTCTGCAGTTTCGACGTAAACGTGGAATCTCATTCACAGGCATATCCAAGAGCTGCCGCAAGAAAGACACCATCCGTTCGACACGAACTTTCTCAAAATCTTCATCTTCATCCTCGTCATCCTTCTCCTCATCGTCACCAGTAAAAAAAGAAGAGATAGATATCACAAATCGCGAAGGTGGGGACAGCGCTAAAGTCGTCGCCTCTGGAGGCGCGACTTTCGACCACAAAGCTGCAAACGACAGGCTGCTTTGGGCATAATCAGCCAGCGCAGCCCACCACTGGACACCGCCCCAAAGTGCAGACGATGAGGCTTTGTCTGTTTTGCTTGAGCTGCCTGCTCTATTAACTGGCATGAATGGCTCATGATTTTGACGGAAAGCAGCGTTGATGGCAACTTGACTGACTGGAATATCGTCTTCAATGGGCCGACTCAGCTGCGCGAGCACGAACCTCCGGCTTTGAAGTAGCGGAATCGCAAATGACAACGGGCTATTGCGCGGGGCCGTCTTCAAGTCTTGAGTGCTCGTATTGTTACACTTGGTCTCTCGTTGCCCGCTTTCTGGGGGACAAAATACCAACGAGCACGATACCCACAGAGAACCCTGATCTTGCAAAGCGACTGTGTCCGGGTTCAGAATGACGCTCTGTTCTTCACGCCCGAAAAAATCCTTCATAGGAAATGAGTACGTTATCACTGCACGCTGGTGAATACGCACGTACAAGCACAGCCACCTAAATACACAAGCGGAAGTAGCACGTGATAATATGAAATGAGGCTTTGTACGGTTAGCAAATGAAGGTGGAGCTGAAGCACGACTTACCAATTGCCAGGTGATATGACACTTTCGGGATTGACAAACCGTAATGAACACACTAACTTGACTGTCTGTTGGCCGGGGAAAGTTTCAGTTTCTATCATCGAAGCGCTCAACTCGCTCTTGACCACTGAATCCACACCTGTAAAAAGACACAACAAAGTTAATGAGCGATTGATCGTCGATCAAGGACAGTAACTATGCCCACTAACCTGCTGTATCCACGAGCTGCAGCATTTTCAAAGCTGAGTGTAAAGTCTCAAGCTGGTGGTCCATTAGCTGTGACTGCGTCCGTAAGGTGGCGGATTCATCGGAAACCTGAGCGATATGTTGCAACTGATTACGGACGCGAGACTCGCGAAGAGGTTCTCCACCGGTCAATCCTGGGTAAACATGATTTCCTGGATACCTTTGCAGCGGCAGCACAGCTGTTACCATTTCACGTAAAGCTGCCTCATTGATAGCTGTGATGCGCCCTGACGCAAAGAGAATTGACATCCCCTGCGCGTGTGTTGTCAGTCGCACGATGCCCTATAAATTCGCACACCTCGTCAACATAGTTTCGAACAGGGCTATGTTCGTGACACCACTTACCGGTTGAAGAGGCAGTTTGTCACCACAGACTCTAGTGCCATCGTTCAGCGCTCCGTTCGTTTCTGCATGTGCATGCTGAGCTTTTGCAAGCAGATCGGTGCTCCGACACACGAACGCCGAGCCACTTGAGCAATAGATACACACCGCCAAGTTGTCCAGAAATGTCAACGATTGCACAGCACGCCCAATCTCCAGCTTTTTCACCGAAACCGGGAGGGTCTCAACAAGGCTGCCACCTTCTAGGTCAACAATTCCAAGTTGCCCTCGAGTACCAAGTATCAACAGTGCGTTAAGCACCAGCGCCGACGGAGGTGCTTCGTTGTTTACCGACAACGGTGTTCGTGACACAGAAGACGAGAACGGAAGGATCATCTGAACTGGTTGATCCAGCCGAAGAAGAGTACCACTGCGAATTACTGACGCCTTTGTGACGTCTCCTTTCACACAAGGGTACTGAACCAAGGAGAATCTCACACAACCATCTAGATCACCCTGCAGTACAGCTGTCTTGCCCGCGTAGTTCACCACCTCCGGGAACAATTTTTCCAGCACCTCACTATGGCTCAAATCCCGACTATTCAAACAAAATGTGCACGTGGACTGCTCGCCTTCAATCTCGTCCAGCTCCAGTGACTGGTAGCGCTGCAATTTTGACGCAGAGCTCCCGCGAGTGCTCACAGTCAACGTTGTTGGGGTCACTAAACTTCTCATCAGCGTAATAGACGACAGTCCCGACCCTGCAGGCACATGCTCAGTTGACTGCACTCCAGGAACCTGACAGAACCACTGCACGCATTCACCATCACCCCCACTATTAGACGAGCGCTCTAACACCAATTCTCTCGTCACCACCCCCACGCCAGGTTGAAATTGGTCTGGCAACGTTACGATCCACACGTTCCCATCTGCAACGGTGACCAGGAGTTTGTGGCGAGCTTCACCAGTCTCAGACTCGTTGCGTTTGTAGTCAGCGACATCTGTGATTGGCACATTGGACCTGATAATGCACTGAGTCATGGTAAGGATTTATCAGAGGAGCTCCATGGGATTTCAAGGAACAGCTTACCCATACGCGGCCATCGACCAGAAAATGCAGCAAATTTGGGCGGATTTTCACGACGATAGCTACGCGTACTGACATATTCGATGACCCATCGTTGCTGCTAGTCCTTAATGCCACCAGGAGGGGGGAGCCGTCGGTCACGCGGGCCAGCTGAGCGGAGGAGCCTACCATGGTTGCAAAGGTTGACAGATTACGAACCCATTTCAATTATTGACATAACAAGTAAACAGCATTGATTTCCGCACGTAATTCAGTTAAAACATTTCTAAAACAGATAATAAAATCAAAATCTAGCAACCAACAAATTTTCGCGTTAGGAAAACGACAATCACAGATACCATTGGCAGAAATTTCGACTTACATTCGTCATTCCGCATATTCGCTTATGTTGCCGTTGACTGAGTCATTGATCACCATTTTGGCTGGAATTAAAGGGATTTTATTGCATCTTTTCTGTCTAAAATACACATCATAAACAGTAAATGTGGCATTTCAACGTTAATAATTATAACAAGCTGGAGCGCTACACGCCTGGCCAAATTAATTCGGCCACCCACACTTTTGCGCGTAACTCACTCAATTTTTATGCTCTGGCGCTGCGCTTTAGATATACTGCTCCTGGTGTGTGGAGTAGCACAGTGTTTGTGCTAACAACGCAGGTTTTGCGGTTTGAGGGGTAGCTCCCATGCAATAAACCGATTTGGCTAAGTGGTCCAAACTTCCGGCCACTTTTACCCTAGTGAAATCAAGACAAGTGTACTGAAATGATTATAGCCACTTTACCAGGTTGCAATCCAACCACGAAATTGATGGACGACAGCGTCGTTGCTGTTAGTTTATTCAGGTCGGTCTCATTTGTGGTTATTCCAAGGCATGCCAGCTTGGCTAAGCGACGAGGAGAGGGGGCGTATCCGCGGACTTAAGGAAGGAGGCTCTCAATTAGAGCCATTTCAAGGACTGTCAAGCGATCGCGCGACGCGGTCGAGCGTGCACTAGCAGCACCACGTCGAAACCGCCGCCAGCCAGGCCGCAAGCCGATCGCTTCTGATCNTGGTTCGGCTCCTGCTGCGCAAGGCGGCTAGCGGTGACTACAACGCCACCCAGCTGAAGGTCGAGTGCAAGTGTGAGTGCTCGGCTCGCACGATCCGACGTCTCCTCTCTGTTGTAGACTGGCTAGTCTACACCAAAATGGAGAACACGCTGGCACTCACGGCGGCGCATAAGGCGCATCGGCTCGCGTGGACCAAGCGCATGGTTGTTACGCCGCAGGCGGAGTGGTAAAGAATCATTTTTCTGATGAGAAAAAGTTCAACCTAGACGGACCTGATGGGCTACAGAGCTATTGGCGCGACGTGCGACGGTCTCCAAGGACGACGGTGAGGCGGCAAAATGGCGGTGGTTCGATGATGGTTTGGGGCGCCTTTAGCGCCAAGGGCAAGTCTCAGCTGGCGGTGCTGGTGGGTCGGCAAGCTTCAGCACACTACATCTACATGGTATCAGAGTTTTTGCTGCCATACGCTCACCTAAACTACGGTGTAGACTTTGTCCACCGGCAAGACAACGCACGTCTAAGGAGACTTTAGCGTTTTTTTAGGAGCCGGAGATCAAATTGCTCGACTGGCCTGCCCGCTCACCCGACCTTAACCCCATAGAAAATCTATGGGCGTTATTGGCTCGTAAGATGTACCCAAATGGACGGCAGTACGCCAATGTAGTTGAGCTGACTGCTGCTATCTTAGCTGCGTGGAATAGCATCGATCATGCGACGCTAGTAAAGTTGATTAAGTCGATGCCACGACGCTGCATTGAAGTGATTAAGAAGAAGGGTGGCAAGACACACTATTATTCAGTACACTTGTCTTGATTGCACTAGGGTAAAAGTGGCCGGAAGTTTGGACCACTTAGCCAAATCGGTTTATTGTATGGGAGCTACCCCTCAAACCGCAAAACCTGCGTTGTTAGCACAAACACCGTGCTACGCTACACGCCAGGAGCAGTATATCTAAAGCGCAGCGCCCATAAAAATTGAGTGAGTTACGCGCAAAAGTGTGGGTGGCCGAATTAATTTGGCCAGGAGTGTAGGGAGGGAGAAGGGGATGGAAGAGTGCTTGGGGGCTCACGGTAAAATACATAAGTGATGGTGTCTCCCCGACCAAAGCTCCCGCAGCCAGACACGTGGGTGGCGCCCCTCATAATAATTAGCGCAACTTCTCATTTAAATTTAAAATGCAACTATATTTGATACCCCATCTCCTCCCACTGGGACACGTGGTCATTTCATGGAATGCGCAAAAACCTATTGAATAAATGTCTAACTCTCAAAATATAATAAGAATGCGTACAGATAAGCAGCGCTCGGACATTACAATAAACTATTGTATGAGCCTACACACGCCACAATGTGGCGTTGGGTTTTGGAGCCGAATTGTCACGGCTCGCCGACGTTGCACCTTTCGGTGAAAGGCGACAGCGCGTCCTGATTGGCGGGTCTCATTCCCCGCGTTATAGTGACTTAGGAGCGCTAGTGACCGAAGCGTAGGAGTATTAAACTTAGATTAAGTATACTTGTATCCACAAGTATGCTTAATCTAAATAAAGGGACCAAACGATAGCTTAGGTATAAAATGAGAACTGAATTGATTAGAGAGGTTTCGTGCAAATCTTTACCTTCACCTTTCCACCAGACAAGTGACCAGATGTGAAGGTGATGATTTTGTCGCACAGAGGTTTCGCTGTGTCAACCTTCATGACACTGCAGCCAACCGTATTAGAACCAATCAGATTCATTTATGAGAGTGCAAGACAGACAGCAGCACACACTGAGTTCGACGATGCAGTTCACCCAAGACGAAGCTCTGGAGTTGCTAGCACTGCTAAGCTCGTTCGGGAAGGAAGCACTGTAGATGTATCTACAGCGGTCATAAGCGACTACACTGCCTTCTATTTCAAGGTAACATGACGTCGGTTAATTGTATGAGTGGTTCTTATAGCTGTTTGACTAATTGTTTATACTGCTAGGTTTGACCACGCCCGACGGACTGTGCATGCATTTTTTTTGGGCCGTTTAAAAGACGCAGGCACGACACTACTGTATTTGCAGCTAGCCGCCTCCTACTTTTTTTTTTCGCGAGAATGCATCCGTTTTCGATGGCAAAGCCATCTTTGGCGACATTGCATATTCTGTAAGCGACTTCGTTGTTACGCGATTCAAGGATGTGGTGCTGTCAACGCATGCAACGATTTTCAACAAGAAGATGAGTGTAGTGTGAACTGCTGTCGAGTGGAACTTTGGGATCATGAAACGACTTTGGGCTTTTGTCGATTACAAGAAAGATCTGAAAGTTCGTCTAAGTCCTGTGGGAAAGTTTGTACGGCTAACAATGTTCTTAACAAACTGCCACTGCTGTTACTATGGCGGTAACCCGATCAGTCGCTTCTTCGATGTTGCACCTCCTTCACTTGAGGGCTATTTAGACCAGTCCCATTAACTCAATAGATGCAAGAACCAACCACGGTTCTATTTACTTCCTATTCGCTAAGTGCTGTTCAAGATCACGACGATCTTGGCGCTCTTGCTCCCATTGCTCTCGACGCATGGCGAGTTCCTGCTCCTTCTGGGAGTGTAGGATCTCAGCCAGCTTTGCGAACTTGTTGGTTCGGGAAGGGCTTTCAGTTGACACAGCGACTGCCTCACGCGGCCGTTTGAGCCGTTCGACAGCGATGCGACGTATAGCCTCACCAGCACTCTCACTTGCAGCGTTTTTCTCCTCCCTTGCCTTCTTCTTGGCGGCCTTTTCAGCTTTCATCTCTTCCATCCTCAAGACGAGCTCATCCTTCTCGCTGTGCGACTCCATCTCACCTGAGAGGTCCTTAGCTACACTATTATTTTTGTTAGCGGCAGCTAAAGGCATACACACTCGTATTCATAAACATTGGGTGATAATATACGTGGTAGCAAACGGATTTACTTGCCAATGAGTGCGTTAACGCGGTTCTGAGCTATTTTACCAGACAGGTTTTTACGGGAGAAGTCCGGACAAGACACCAGCGCCTCAGCTAGCCTCTCCCACTGCTCCATGACCTTGCCGTGCTCCTGTAAGTAGGGCTCGTCCGCGATTGTCTGCTTGAGAAGCATGACGCCTTCAGCCTCGGAGAAGTTCTTTCGTTTGGTTGGTTCTGCCATTGCCTAAGCAAAAGTGACTGAAGAAAGTGGCTGGCTGACTGAGGGTGGTGACTGCAATTCATTACAGCCACGACTTCCATCAGAATTTATGGGCGATGATTAGGGTAATTTAGTGTTTTAACAGTTTTTTTGATGGTGAAGGTGATGAAATCCCGGTACGAACTCTATTGTTACCTGGGTTTTCCTCCTAAAAATGATATCCGTAGAATCCCTATCTAATGAACGTCTCTTATTGGTAGAAATATGCTACTTTCTACTTGTAATATCTCTTTGATATGAATGTGGACCACTCTGTGGAGTGATCAACCTGAGTGTAGCCATTAGTGCGTGTTGCACTAAGGTAGGAGGTGAACCGACTGTGTAGCCCCGCTACACCATCCCCCCGTTAGGACTTGACGTGCCGGTCCCGACACGTCAATTCAGAATTTCTTCGGGAAGACTCGTGCTCATTTGAGAATGAGCACGCCAACGACGTCTTCGCCTAAAACGTCGGTTGCTCCGGCAGCGCCAAGTGCATCAACAGAGGTTAACCTCTCTGTTGCTACATACCATTCGCAACAAGACAGGCAAGATCATTGCTGTCGAGACTGACGCGGGCATCTACTCTCCTGGTGGAGAGGGCATTCCCCTAGACTTTGGGAGCGATGTCGAGGAGGGAGAGATGGAGGGAGACAAGGACACTTTGTCTCCGGCCCGCAAAGATTCCAGTGTGGGTTCGCGTCGTCCACGCGAGGACGACTCGGACGCTTCGGGCTCGAAGCGTTCGCGCAGCGATGGCGAAACACCGCTTGCTGCTGCTGGAGCACTTACGACTCCGACCGTTGTTCCTTCGGTCCCGCGCTCTAAGCCAGTGCGCGATCTGTGGATGCCGTCTCAGGCTGAGATCGGCAGCCGATTCGGTGCGACTGTGTCACCGAATCCGTACGCGCTGTATTCGTGCATCGCCATCGTTGACGATGACAAAAGAGTTTCACTTTGATCCGATGACGAATCAAAGGCGCGACTAATACATCGGGCTCTTCCATGAGCTCCGATGGTTTGTGAGCAAGAAGACTTCTCGCAGAAGCAAAATGCCCGAGTGGCAGGCACTTGTCAAAGCTGGAGTGCTTTTGCTGACAACTTCAACAAGAACTCCGCTGGCTATCGCGATCGAATTAGCCAGGCGCGGGAGCGCTACGAGAAGTTCTCGACGCGTGGCAAGCTTGAACGACTGCACCATGATGCAGTCAAAGCTGGTCTTCCTTGCGCAGTGCCTTATGACACTGTGTGTGAGTACTGCCTCCCCGGGGCAGTACCGATTTCCGATCGGGACGTGAACGGGTGCACGTCCATATGTGTACCTGAAGATCTCAAGGCCCTGCGCGCTAGTTTGCAGGCGCAGGTGTCTTCGAGTGTTGTGGGTGACCGCAACACTTATCCGAGTGCTGTAGGCGACTACAGCGCTCGCCCAAATTTTACGCCCTTCGGCGGAGGTGGCGGGCTGCGTACGCCGTCACCATTTCCGGAACGTCCTCCATCAGGACGTTCTGAGGCTCCCATGTATCTCGGTGGGGAGGAAATCCTCTCCAACGAATACGAAAACGAACCGGACCTCGGGTCCGGTTCCGATGACCAACAATTCGCTGGACAATCCAGCAAGTTCCCCCGCGTGCGTCTCGCAATGGGGGTGGAGGCGCCGGGTAGGTTGGTCAACCCGGCCTCGAGTCTCGTCTGGAGGCTATTGAACGCCTCCAGGCGTCGCAGTTCGCGACCCTGCTCAGGAGCTGAGCTTGTTGAAGGCTCAGCTCGCCGAGATTGGGCGGACGACCTTGAACGTAAAGGTCGAGGTCGGGACGAGACTCGCTGGCGTCGCGAAGCGCGTCGCCGCGCTCGAGGGCGCGTCAGCGAGTCACCCGAAGCAGGTGACTCGTGTTGCATGTATGGCTTCAGCCGCCCAACGTAAAAGGTAGGGTGGAGGCGCATGCTGAACGGTATGTCCAGTGTGTACGCGTTGCCATGCTTCGCCAGCACGGTGAACGGGCCAATGAAGCGCAGAGCAAGCTTGCTTGCTTTGAAGTCAGACACTGCATGTTTAGCTAGGTTCTGAGTAGCTAACAGAACTAATAAACCCACTTTGAATTCATTTGTGTTGCCTCTGATAGCAGCTTCTGTCGGTTGACAGAAGCTGCTATTCCAGCCTGGACAAACCGGATGACGGCTTGTCGGCGCTGGACAAAGTCCATTGCACCCGAGCTGAAACCCTGGTTCAGTTCGTGCTCCTTATTCGCAGCAGGCCCGGTCTGTGCGTGGTGGTTTAGAGTGTCTACGCCCGTCGTATACACTGTGTTCTCGTTGTCGGGACTGCGCGTAGCGCGAGCGCGAGTCGTCACAGCTGATACGTTGCTCGAATCATCGTGCATATTCGGTTCTTTGGACGTAACCGGATATCCTCCCCCACTTAAGGAAGGAGCTACCGCACCGAGTACGCTCGGTACGCGTGGATGCCGCATGGCGCTCACGTAGAACGGTGTGTGTCCGGTCGACACATGCATCGAGTTGTTGATGGCGAACTCCGCCATCGGTAAGCAGTCGCTCCATTGATGGAACGAGTGCGCGTAGCTCTTCAGGGTGTCAA